>JAWZYT010007113.1:7500-15000 GCA_034508575.1 Petrolisthes manimaculis | reverse complement strand
AAGGAGGGAGGAGGGAGAGGGAGGGGGGAGAGAGGGAGGAGGGAGGTATGAGGGAGGGAGGGGGGGAAAGAGGTAGGGATGAAGGCAGAGGAGTGGAAAACTATTTAAACTAGTAAATAACTTGGTATCACTCTCCCTCATCCATCACTTCATTCATTCATTCCTTCATTCCTTCATTCCTTCATTCATTCCTACCTTCTTTACTGCTTTCTTGCTTTCCTTCCTTCCTTCCTTCCTTCTTTACTTCCTTCTTTCCTTCTTGCTTTCCTTCCTTCCCTCCTTCCTTCTTTACTTCCTTCTTTCCTTCTTGCTTTCCTACCTTCCTTACTTACTTCTTTCTTTACTTCCTTCTTTCCTTCTTGCTTTCCTTTCTTCCTTCCTTCTTTCTTTACTTCCTTCTTTCCTTCTTGTTTTCCTTCCTTCCTTCCTTCCTTCCTTCCTTCCTTCCTTCCTTCTTTCCTTCTTGTTTTCTTTCCTTCCTTCCTTCCTTACTTCCTTCTTTCTTTACTTCCTTCTTTCCTTCTTGCTTTCCTTCCTTCCTTCCCTCCTTCCTTACTTCCTTCTTTCTTTACTTCCTTCTTTCCTTCTTGCTTTCCTTCTTTCATTCCTTCCTTCTTTTCCTTATTTCTTTCCTCTAGTCAGCTGTTCGTTTTCTCTCTCTCTCTCTCTCTCTCTCTCTCTCTCTCTCTCTCTCTCTCTCTCTCTCTCTCTCTCTCTCTCTCTCTCTCTCTCTCTCTCTCTCTGTAAAAGTTGCGTCACATACCGGTACTGTGTGTGCGTCATTGCCTGCGTCAACAATGCACAACGCACGCGGCTGCAAAATAATTGAAGCGATGAAGTTTAAAAATTTCCTTTCCATATATATATATTTTTTTATCGACACGGGAAATGGGACGGCAAGATTTTTTTTTTTTTTTTTTTTTTTTGAGTAGGAAATGGGACCAGGATATTTTATTTTATTTTTTATTTTTTATTTTTATTTTTTATTTTTATTTTGTTAATGGTTCTGAAATATGCGGGGAAGAGGAAGGATATATTTATATATGTATTTTTTTTTTAAACCGTGGCTGTGGCAATTGTGATGTTTATTGTTATTGTTATTTTTATTGTTGTTGTTTTTGGTTATTGTTATTGATGTGATGGTGATGGTAGTAGTAGTAGTGGTGGTAGTAGTAGTAGGAGGAGGGGAGGGAGTAATAGTAGTAGTAGTAGTAGTAGTAGCAGTAGTAATAGTAGTAGTGATGGTAGTAGTAATAGTAGTAACATTAATAGTAGTAATAGTAATAATAGTAGTGATAGTAGTGATAGTAGTAGTGATAGTAGTGCTATTTATAATTATGACAGTAGGAAGATAAAGCCTTTTCAATAATTTATACATACATATATTTCCTCATAACCAAAACCAACTATTTAAAACCATACCATTTGATATATTTCCAAAAACGAATACATACATACATGCATACAAGCAGGATACATACATACATACATACATACATGAATACAAACAGGATACTTACATACATACATACATGAATACAAACAGGATACATACATACATACATAAAAAAAACAACTAGATACATACATTCATAAAACACAATCAGGATACATACATACATACATACATACATACATACATTTTCCAGGAATACATTGCACTGCACAAAACATAGTTGGGGGGGGGGGTATTTTTAGGGATGAATGTGTGTGTGTGTGTGTGGTGTGTGTGTGTGTGTGTGTGTACAGTCTCGATCAAGAATTCATACACAGAAAAATGTGGTAGAAATGTTAGACCCCCCCCCCCCCCGATTCTTTGGTTCTTGGGTGGGTGGGGGGGCGGAATGGAGGTAGGGGGGTTATTACACCGACCCGAAGGGGGAGGCGTATTGTTTTCGGTGCCAGATATTTATTTATTTATTTATTTATCTGTTCGTGTGTCTGTTTTAGGTCTAGCGGGCACAGGTTTAGCCGTAAGATGTTGATTTTTTTTCTATTGATAGATATTCATCATAAAACAAAATGATTAACTTTTGGGCAAAATCGGTCGAAGGTCAAGGTCACAAAAAAATAAAAATAGCAAAGGGCGAGTGGTCGGTGGCATCTTTAAGGGGCGGTGTTGCCATCGAATGCGAGAGAGAGAGATGGAGGATAGAGAGAGAGAGAGAGAGAGAGAGAGAGAGAGAGAGAGAGAGAGAGAGAGAGAGAGAGAGAGAGAGAGAGAGAGAGAGAGAGGAGAGAGAGAGAGAGATGGGGGAGGGGTATACCGGCAATATTTTAACGTGCCAAAGGTAGTTACTTGAATATCGAGTAAAGAGGAAGTGGAGAGAAGGAGGAGAAGAGGAATGGGAAGGGGAGAGGTGAGGAGAAAGGAAAAGAGTAAAAGAGGAGAGGAGAAGGAAGAGGAAGAAGAAGAAGATGAGACCAGGCTATAGTGAATAATATTATGTTGTTATATTTATTTATTTATTTATTTGTTTGTTTATTTTATTTATTTATTTATTTTTAAGATAAAGGAGGGAAGATTACCCAATGTACATACCAGCAATCCTTTAATGTTGTAATTCACTTTTGTTTACATTGGGAGTGCCTTGATTCCTCCAAAGTATGCAGGAAACAGGAGAAGAAGGAAGAAAGGACGGATAGCAAGCACATATATAGGGAATCGATGGAAGGAGGGACAGGGAGAAAGTGATAAAGAGATGAGACAGCAAACGCTAAGAAAATCGATGGAAAGTGGGACAGAGAGAAAGTGAAAGAGGGGAGAGGGGGATAGCAAGTACAAAAGGAAATGGAAGAAGGAAAGTAGGAGAGAGAGAGATAGAGAGAGAGAGAGAGAGAGAGAGAGAGAGAGAGAGAGAATGATGATAGATAAATAGAGAGCAAGGACACCAAGAGAAAGAGAATGATAGATAGATAGATAGAGAGAGAGAGAGAGAATGATAATAGATAGATAGATAGAGAGGTAAGGACACAAGAATAAGATAATGATAGATAGATAGATAGAGAGAGAGAGAGAATGATGATAAATAGATAGATAGAGAGCAAGGACACCCAAGAGAAAGAGAATGATAGATAGATAGAGAGAGAGAGAGAGAGAGGGGACACCAAGAACGAAAGGAAAGAGAGCAGAAAGAGAAAGAAAGAAAGGAAGAAGGAGAAACACTTGGATTAAAGAACAGACATGCACACGAAAGTAATAATTAGAAAGTTGAAGTTGAAGGAAGTTGAAGGCAGGGAGTGGGTGGTGAGTGACTGAATGGGGGGGGGGGGGGTTGTGAGGGGAGGTGGGTGGGGGAGGGGGGGGGTTGTCAGGTGAACGAATGAATGAATTAACGAAGCTTTGTGAATTCGTAAAGCATTGTGAGATTTAGGGACCACACACACACACACACACACACACACACACACACACACACACACACACACACACACACACACACACACACACACACACACACACACACACAAACACACACAGAGAGAGAGAGAGAGAGAGAGAGAGAGAGAGAGAGAGAGAGAGAGAGAGAGAGAGACAGACATTCACACACACACACCACACAGAGAAAGAAAGAAAGAAAGAGAGAGAGAGATACACACACACACACACACACACACACACACACACACACACACACACACAACACACAGTTCACCATCTAAATATTATATCTTCTGTTGTTTTATGTAGTCGTTTTCACCACAGGTATGTCAGTTTTATTGTGACGGGTTGACTGAGGGAAGTAATATTTGTTTTCCATTGTATGATTTCCAAGTAACATTATTATTATTATTGTTATTATTATCATTATTTACTTATTTATTATTATTATTATTATTGTTATTATTATTATTATTTACTTTTTTATTATTGTTATTATTATTATTTACTTATTTATTATTATTATTGTTATTGTTATTATTATTATTATTTACTTATTTATTAGTATTATTGTTATTATTATTATTATTATTGCTCTTGGATGTAGCCTACTTTTTTCATTTTTTTTCTCTTTTAATTTTCTCTTTCTCTTTCATTCTCCCCTTCTCTTTCAGTATCTCCTTGTCTCTCATTCTCTCCTCCTATATTATCTCCTATTATATTCTCTCATTCTCCCATTATCTCCTCCTCCTTCATTCTCTCCTCCTTCTACATTCTCTCTCTTACTCTCCCATTCTCTCCTACTCCTTCATTCTCTCCTTCTACATTCTCTCTTACTCTCCCATTCTCTCCTACACTTTCATTCTCTCCTCTTATTATCATCTCGTACTAAGCCCCCTTCTCTCACCACCAACATACCCCCCACTTCATTACACCACCCCACTCATATCAAGGTGTTTTTTTTTTTTCGTTGTGTGTTTTGGTCATCCCTAGTTAGTTAGTTGGTGGGTTGGTTGGTTGGTGGGTGGGTTGGTTGGTTGGTTGGTGGGTTGGTGGTTGGTGGGTTGGGTGGTTGGTTAGTTAGTTAGTTAGTTAGTTAGTGGGTTGGTTGGTTAGTTAGTTAGTTAGTTATTTAGTGGGTTGGTTAGTTAGTTAGTTAGTTAGTTAGTTATAGGTGAATGGTTAGTTGGTTGGGTGGTTAGTTAGTTATAGTTAGTTGGTTAGTTAGTTAGTTAGTTAGTTGGTTGGTTAGTTAGTTAGTTAGTTGGTTGGTTAGTTAGTTAGTTATTTAGTTGGTTATAGGTTGGAATGGGTAGCAGAGTTCCAATTTAATTATGATAGACTCCCCACAGCAATTACCATCTGCCTTTGATCACTAGGCCTGTCAAAAGAGAGAGAGAGATAACTCGTCCTTCCAATCGCTGTGTGTGTGTGTGTGTGTGTGTGTGTGTGTGTGTGTGTGTGTGTTGATGGTTCTTAAAATAGCGTGGTGTGTGTGTGTGTGTGTGTGTGTGTGTGTGTGTGTGTGTGTGTGTGTGTGTGTGTGTGTGTGTGTGGTGATGGTTCTTAAAATAGCGTGGTGTGTGTGTAATAATAATAATAATAATAATTAACGGTTTATTTACATGGCAGTCAGGGACTGAAAATATACATAGGGGAAAAATTACATTAATATTAATTCTTAATTCTAAGAACTAATGCTACAACTTGGAGACATACAGTACATGTTAATTTAATTGTTTATCGTTCGCACTAAAGTGTGAATAGTGCTATGGCGATAGCGGTCAGTGCGAGGGCTTTGAGTGGCACCAGTTTGTTTTGGTGTCGGGTAGTCCTCGCTAGTGGTGGAGCGTCAGGTGGTAGTAGATGACGGTGACGTGGGTTACTTAACAAGCCTTCTCCAAACTTGATAAGGGCTTGCTCATACATGGCTGTCAGGCTGAGCAGACTGAGGGTGGTGAGGGCAGGATTATAGCTGGTGTAGGCAGGGCCAAGTATGACCCTGCATGCCCTCTTCTGTACTTTCTCCAGCTGTTGTTGCTGTGTTTTAGTCAGAGATGAAGACCACACTGGGGAGGAGTACAGTAGGGAGGGTAATATGAAGGTGGTATAGACTACCTTCAAATCCCCTGTTGGAGTCCCCAGAGACCTGAGTCTGCGCAGCATGTATAGTTTGTATGAGGCTACCTTCACCATCCTAGCTACATGTTGCTTCCATGATAATTTATCATCCACTGTGATGCCGAGAAGCTTGAATGAGTGGATGACTTGGAGTGGATGAGGGCCAATTGTGAGCTGGGGGGGCGGCACAGCTGTAGATGAGGTACAGACGTGCATCACCACGGTCTTGGTGTGGTTGATAGAGACATTGTTATGCTCTGTCCACGTCTGCAGTCTGTCGAGGGGTGGTTTGCAGTGGGTTATAATCTGGCGTCCTGGTGTTGACTGGGATGCCAACCGTGCAGTCATCCACGTATTTCCATCGATGCTGGGTGTCGGTGAGGGCATCATTGATCAGCATGAGGAATGAGAGTGGTCCAGTTTTACTTCCTTGTTGGCACGCCGCAAGTCAGCTGTTGCAGGGGAGATATAGAGCCCTGATAACGGACCGCCTGCTGCCTTCCTGTGAGAAAGTCAGCCAGCCAAGCTACCAGGTTGGGGTGGAGTCCCAGGTTAATGGCCTTGTTGATGACAACAGTGTGGTCTACAAGATCAAACGCTTTCCTAAAGTCTACAAAAGCAAGGGCGAGAGAAGTGTTACGTTTGTGTGTATGTGTATGTGTGTGTGTGTGTGTGTGTGTGTGTGTGTGTGTGTGTGTGTGTGTGTGTGGTGATGGTTCTTAAAATAGCGTGGTGTGTGTGTGTGTGTGTGTGTATGTGTGTGTGTGTGTGTGTGTGTGTGTGTGTGTGTGTGTGTGTGTGGTGGTAGGTAGGGAAGGTAGTGGTGATAGTGGTGGTAGGTAATGGTGGTAGTGGTGGTAGTAAGGGAAGGTAGTGGTGATAGTGGTGGTAGGTAGTGGTGGTAGTGGTGGTAGGTAATGGTAGGTAGGGAAGGTAGTGATGGTAGGTAGGGAAGGTAGTGGTGATAGTGGTGGTAGGTAGTGGTAGGTAGGGTAGGTAGTGGTGGTAGTGATGGTAGGTAGGGAAGATAGTAGTGGTGATAGTGGTGGTAGGTAGTGGTGATAGTGGTGTGATTAGTCCTTATCTAGCGACACAATACACACACACACACACACACACACACACACACACACACACACACACACACACACACACACACACACACATTTAAATATACACACACACACATTTAAATAAATATTTATAAACACACACACACACACGTTTTATTTACTGCATTATTTACATACTAACGAATACACAACAATATACTTGATGTTTCGTATCTCTGTTGACATACCAATATACAACAATACACACAGACAGACACACAATAACCACCATAAAACTCACACCAACAACACAGTACCCTAAATAGATAAATAGATAGATAAATAAATAGATAAATAAATGAATAGATAAATAGATAGATAAATAAATAGATAAATAAATAGATAAATAGATAAATAAATGAATA
The DNA here is from genome assembly GCA_034508575.1 of Petrolisthes manimaculis. NCBI lineage: Eukaryota > Metazoa > Arthropoda > Malacostraca > Decapoda > Porcellanidae > Petrolisthes > Petrolisthes manimaculis. Next base: position 8,020 of record JAWZYT010007113.1, on the reverse strand, counting down.
CATAAATAGATAGATAAACTCATAGCAACAACACAGTACCCTAAATAGATAAATAGATAGATAAATAAATAGATAAATAGATAAATAAATGAATACATAAATAGATAGATAAACTCATAGCAACAACACAGTACCCTAAATATATAAATAAATGAATAGATAAATAGATAAATAAATGAATAGATAAATAGATAGATAAATAAATAGATAAATAGATAAATAAATGAATAGATAAATAAAAAGATAAATAGATAATAAATGAATACATAAATAGATAGATAAACTCATAGCAACAACACAGTACCCTAAATAGATAAATAGATAGATAAATAAATAGATAAATAAATAGATAGATAGATAGATGAATAAAAAGATATATGAATAAATAGACAGATGAATAAAAAGATATATGAATAAATAGATAGATAATAAATAAATAGATAAATAAATAAATATAAAGATAAATAGATATAAAAATAAATATATACCGGTATATATATAAATAAGTAAATATAAAAAT
>JAWZYT010007112.1:12500-21364 GCA_034508575.1 Petrolisthes manimaculis | reverse complement strand
CGTTTATACCTTTTTTTTTTTTTTTTTTTTTAGGTCTTCGTATTTTTTTTTATTCCTTCATTTACACCCTTTTTTTTTTTTTTTTTTTAGGTCTTCGTATTTATTTTTTATTCCTTCATTTATACCCTTTTTTTTTATTAGGTCTTTCTTATTTTTTTTATTCCTTCATTTATACCCTTTATTTTTTGTTTTTGTTTTTAGTTTCTAGGTCTTCATATTTTCTTCTTATTCTCTCGTGTTTATCCGTTCTCCTCCCTCCACCTCTTTTCTTTGCGTTTCGTCTCGCCTCTGTTTCATCACACACACACACACACACACACACACACACACACACACACACACACACACACACACACACACACACACACACACACACCTTCTGCCCTCTGCGATTAATTCTCTTCTCATCCCTTCCCACTTCCTCCTTCCCTTTCTCTTCATTTCCTGTGTCCCGTCGCCTTTATCATCTCCGCCTGTCTTCCTGCCCTCTTCCATCTCCTCCTCTTCTTGTTTCTGCCCTCTTCCATCTCCTCTTCTTCTTCCTTCTCCTCCTCCTTGTAATTCTCGTTCGTGTCCTTCTGACCTATCGAATTTCCTTTTCCTACACCTCCTTTTTCTAATAGTTTTTTTTTTTCTATTTCCTTATGTGTTTGTTTCTGTTTTCCTGTTTTTACTGTTGTTTATCGTACCCATATTTGGACTTCCCTTCCTCCTGTTCCAATTTCTGCAAATACTAAGTTCTCAAGTTTTCAACGCATTTGTCATTATTATTATTATTATTATCATTATTACAAGCACTGGCTTCGCCAGCCACGGCTACGCCGTGGGTGCTTTTGCCTGCGGCGCTGCTCGTTTCGCTCACCCCGCCCAAATTTTTGTTTATAGATTTTTTTTTTATAGAAATTTTTTTTTATAGAATTTTTTTTTTATAGAAATTTTTTTTTATAGATTTTTTTTATAGATTTTTTTTTTTATAGATTTTTTTTATATATAAAAAAATATATATATAAAAAAAAATTATAGAATTTTTTTTTATATATAAAATTTTTTTATATATATTTTTTTATATATAATTTTTTTTATAAATTTTTTTATATAAATTTTTTTTTATAATTTTTTTTTATATAATTTTTTTTTTATATAATTTTTTTCATATAATTTTTTTTATATAAAACAAAAATTATATAATTTTTTTTTATATAAATTTTTTTTTATATAATTTTTTTTTATATAATTTTTTTTTATATAATTTTTTTTTTATATAAAAAAAAAATTATATAAATTTTTTTATATAATTTTTTTTATAGAATTTTTTGTTTATAGATTTTTTTTTATAGAATTTTTTTATAGAATTTTTTTTTAAATAGAATTTTTTTTTATAGAATTTTTTTTTATATAATTTTTTTTTTATAGAAAATTTTATATAGAATTTTTTTTTTATAGAAACATTTTTTTATATATTTTTTTTTTATATAAAATTTTTTTATAGAATTTTTTTTTTATATAAAAAAAAATTTATATAAATTTTTTTTATATAATTTTTTTTATATAATTTTTTTATATAATTTTTTTTATATAATTTTTTTTTATATAAAAAAAAATTTATATAAATTTTTTTTTATATAAAAAAAAATTATATAAACATTTTTTATATAAATTTTTTTTATATAATTTTTTTTTTATAAAAAAAATTTATATAATTTTTTTTTATATAATTTTTTTTTATATAAATTATTTTTTATATAAATCTTTTTTATATATTTTATTTTTTATATAATTTTTTGTTTATATAAATTTTTGTTTATAGATTTTTTTTATAGATTTTTTTTTATAGAATTTTTTTTATAGATTTTTTTTTTATAGAATTTTTTTTTATAGAATTTTTTTTATATATATAAAAAAATTATATAAAAAAAAATTATATAAAAAAAAATTATATAACATTTTTTTTATATAAATTTTTTTTTATAGAATTTTTTTTTTATATATATTTTTTTTATATATATAATATTTAAAAAAAAAAAAAAAATTATATAATTTTTTTTATACAATTTTTTTATATAAATTTTTTTTATATGAAAAATTTTTATATAATTTTTTTTGTATATAAATTTTTTTATATAATTTTTTTTTTATATATAAAAAAAATTTATATAATTTTTTTTTTATATAATTTTTTTTTTTATATAATTTTTTTTTTATATATATTTTTTTTTATATAATTTTTTTTTTATACAAGCACTGGCTTCGTCAGCCACGGCTACGCCGTGGGTGCTTTTGCCTGCGGCGCTTCTCGCTTCGCTCACCCCGCCCCCACCCCCACCCCACGCCCCTGGGAGTAGTGAAGATGCCACATTTTATAGTAAAATCGTTAAAAATTGTATAAATTTGCATAAATTAGCGTTTTGAAGTTTTGAAAGTTGCAATTTTTAATATACATTGATTATTATTATTAATATTTATTATTTTATATATATTTGTATTAAGAGAGAGAGAGAGAGAGAGAGAGAGAGAGAGAGAGAGAGAGAGAGAGAGAGAGAGAGAGAGAGAGAGAGAGAGAGAGAGAGAGAGAGAGAGAGGTCAAGCCTGATATGCTGACCTGGCCCAGCTGAAGGAGGGAGGGAGGGAAGAAAGAGAGAGGGAGGGGAGAGAGGAAGGAGTGAAAGATAGGATCTAGGAAGAGAGAGAGGGGGGAAGTGGAGAGTTGGGGTGTAGGAAGTGACTGAGGAAGTAAAAAGAAAATGAAAAAAGAAAGGTAAGGAAAAGAGAAAAGGAGTTAGAGAGAGAAGGAGGAGGAAGAGGGAGAAAGGAGGAGGGAAAGAGAGTGAGAAAGAGAGAAAAAAGTATGTGATTGGTTATAATTGGTTCTTGGAAAGAGAAGTTAGAGTTGTTCGAGAGAGAGAGAGAGAGAGAGAGAGAGAGAGAGAGAGAGAGAGAGAGAGAGAGAGAGAGAGAGAGAGAGAGGAGAGAGAGAGAGAGAATACGTAGAAAGGATAAATGAGAAAATAACAGAGAGAAATAAAAAAAGGAAATAATGTGGGATAGCAAGATTAACACCATAAGGACTGAATGAATGAATGAATGAATGAATGAATGGGATGAAAATATAAGGGTAGCAAACGAGAAGGAGAGAGAGAGAGAGAGAGGAAGAATGAAAGGAAAAGCTGGAGAAGAAAAGAGGTGGTATTATTGGATGTAAGAGATTCGATAAGAGTTGAGAGCGATGGGGTAAGAGGCTGAGAGAGAGAGAGAGAGAGAGAGAGAGAGAGAGAGTGGAGGAGGAGGGATAAGTGAGAGCAGATGTACGTGTGTGTGTGAGAGAGAGAGAAAGAGAAAGAAATAGAACCTGAGAGCGAGGTAAGGCGAGGCAGATACCATCACTTAGACCAAAACAATAGAGGAACAAGAGGAAGGTCAGGTACTTGAGAGGGGCTCGTTGGAGACTGATGGTGGTGATGTGGCATGCCTGGTGGTCGGGGTGTTGTGTTGCTGGTGTAGTGGTCGTGGTGTTGTGATGTGGTGGTGTAGTGGTAGTGGTCGGGGTGTTGTGTTGGGGGTGTAGTGGTCGTGGTGTTGTGATGTGGTGGTGTTGTGGTCGTGGTGGTGGTGTTATGATATCTTCGGGGTATGATAGTGGTGGTATAGTGGTGTTGTGATGTTGGGGTAGTGGTGGTGGTGGTGTTATGATATCTTCGGGGTATGATAGTGGTGGTATAGTGGTGTTGTGATTTAGGGGTAGTGGTGTTGTGATGTGTTGGGGGTATGGTGGTATTGTGGTGTAGTGATGCCATGATGTGGTATCAAATGTTAGGGGTGGTATGATGTGGTTGCATGGTGTAAGTATGGTGCTATAATTATGTTATAAAGAGTGAATAGATAAAGGTGCAGTGGTGTTACGGTGGCATTGTTGCGTTGTTATTATTGGTGTCGTATTAATGGTGATACGATGAAATTATGGTAACGGTATAATTTATATATTCCATACGAATGAACCTCTGAAGCATTCCAAAGCCATGATGCATTTACAGCTCCCAAAACACACAAACGTTTTCAGAACATAAAGCATTTTTAGATTATGTGCACGGCCTGACAACACACAAATGCAAAAGCAACGTCACTTTTTTTTTTTTTTTTTTTTTTTTGTACCCCCGCTGCACATGTCGATTTTTCCAACAGAACGTAATAAAATGAACTTGTGTAAAATTCGTGGAGCGTGTTCGTCGGGTCTGTGATAGTAAGTGAAGCAGAAAGTTTAGTTCTTCATATACCATTCCTTTCTTGTTGCTTTTCCGCCTGGTTGGTTGGTTGCTGTTTTTGAAGTTGTTTGTGTTTCTGTGTTACAGTGGGTGGTGGTGGGTGGTGCTGGTGTTCCTGTGTGCCATTATTGTGTTGTGTGTTTATGTGGTGCTTAGTGTTGCCCTGTGTTCTTGTTCTTGTTGTTGTTGTTGTATTTCATGTAAAGCCTTGCCTGGAGTCTTATATCTGTTAGTGTTGTATTGATGTTTGCTGCTGCTGTGTGTTGATGCATAATTATATTTGTGTTGTGGTGCTGTTGTGTATAGATAAATGAGTGTTGCTGTTAGTTATGTGGACTTCTTAGATATATACATTATATATATATATATATATATATATAATGTAGTATTTTGATGTCTTTCTGAAATGTTAGATACTTACTGTTGCTCTCTTTCATTATAATTACATGCGTGTCACTCTTATCTGTCACTAACGAGAAGGATCGTATTTTTAATGTACTAAATATGTATGTATGTATAGTGTTGAAGGGCATATGAAGGTACCCAAACCCTCGTCTCCTTCCCCCAACCCCCCGTGACGAACCTCCCTGAGCTCACCACCTTCACAACTCATCCCCCAAAACAGCTTAGGAAAGACTTATATATATATCCCTCTGTTGCTGATATTGTTGTTATTATTGTTGTCGTTATTTTTTGTTGTTATTGGTGTCTGTATGTCGACCGCTACTCTCGCTTTGTATTATATTTGTACTGTATATTACTCGTATGGTTTTAACTCTCCTAGGACACCTTCCTAGGTTGGGGTGGGGGGTGGTTGGGGGTTGGCTACGAATTCCACCCCTAGTATCCCTGCTTGTTGTTAAAGGCGACTAAACTAAAAGGAGCATTCACTTCTCCAATTGTCCCTTTTCGTCATTTGTTACCATTTGTATTTACTGTCCCATTTCTCAATCATCTTCTCCCTCTGGCGCCATATAACCTCGCTGTTGTGGCTCCCAATATCAATCAGTCAATTAACCAATCTTGTGGAACACTCGTATCGGCTTGTATTCGCTTTACTGTAATGTACCTTTGGATTTCCTTTGAATTGTGTGTTTGTTTGTAGTTTGCACCGTGTTACAGTTGCACTTTTCATCCGTTTTGCATTCGTGTAATTATATTCCTTGGCATTTTTCTTGTTATTTCCACTTGTTTTGATTTCTGTTCATATCATGTGTCTGTGTGTCTGCTTGTTTGTATCCTCTCTAGTTTCCTACGTATTACTCTAACGTCTTTTATTCTTGTTTTTATTTCCATTCTCAATTTGTATCAGTGTATTTTCTTAGATTCCCACGTACACTTCAACTCTAGCTACGTATATTCCTGTGCACATATATATTCGTGCTTTAATGTTTTCCTTCTATATCATTCTCATCCCCGAGCACAAGTTAAATAAATCTCAGTGTATTTCTCTTTTGTTCTCCCTCTGTATTCTTTGTTGGTATCTTCCCAGAGCACTCACGCCGTTGTAAATCTGTGAAGAAACAGTTTTAACAGTGAGCGTTTTTTATCACTCCGACCACTCAGATGTTTCTACCAACTTTCTACCTAAAGTTTGTTTTGATTTTTTCCCCCCCGTAATAGGTAGCTGTTACCCCGGAGACACATAATACTATATATTTTTTTTTACCTGAGTTTCCTACAAGTTATGTTTTCTTTTTGGTAGAAGGGAAACGTTTGTGTTGTCGAACGTTTGACGCAAAGCAGCATGTTAAGGAGAAGATGGAAAATATGTTGTCTGTATATGTCTGTGTGTATGTATGTGTATGTGTGTGTATGTGTGTGTGTGTGTGTGTGTGTGTGTGTGTGTGTGTGTGTGTGTGTGTGTGTGTGTGTGTGTGTGTGTGTGTGTGTGTGTGTGTGTGTGTGTGTGTGTGTGTTGCAGATCTAGTTGATGCAGGGAGATTATGTTTGTTGAAGTGGTGGTGATGATGAGGGAAGAAGAGTATTGAAGAATTTTTGGAGAATATTGTGTTAGTGATTTTTTACTTCTTGAAACACATTATTATGTTTTGTGTTTGTTAGAGAATATAGCCATTTACCATCCAAAGATCAAAACAATTCTTATACTACAACATAGATGAGTCAAGTAAAGTAAATGAATGAATCATGATGGTAGAAATTGATGTAAGAAAACAACACAATTCATGAAGGATCAGAAAATGACCACCTTTCTCTACTACCTCTTTAGAACGAGTAAATCTCCCTGGTGAAGATGTGTAAGGGGAGAACTGCATATCTAGTAGTCGGGATAAGCTGTGTTTTTTTATTTTTCTTGAAGATTTTGTGGTGGATAGCATTGTGTTGGGGGGCGGGGGGGGGGGGTGATGGGGATGGGGATAAACTGTGTATAAAAGAGGAGGATATGCGGTGGAAAAATGCTTGGTGGTAAAATGGTTTGTGGAGGATAAAAGTTGCTGGAAGTAAAGAATGGGAAGGACTGTGATGTAAGAGAGGAGAGGTGCGAGGGAGGAAGGGAGGGAGTAGGATTAAGCTGTGAAGGAAAAGAGTTACATTAAAGGAGAAGGAAGAACTGTGTAGCAGAGGCGAATGAGGGTCAAGGTGTGAGAAGCAAAGAATAATAGTATCGTACTGAAGATACAATGAGAATATGCGTCGTCTGGGGAATAGAAACAGAGTATAGGTGTGGTGGTATAGTACAGTATTATGTATTATGCTGTGGAAGTGGAAAGAGATGTAGTATTGAAACAAATGGGAGAGATGTCATGGTGGTAGTAGTGGTGGTGGTGAGTGGTAAAGGATAACTATGTGTTGGTGGCTGTGGTGGTGGAGGTGAGTGGTAAAGGATAAAAATGTGTTGGTAGTGGTGGTGGAGGTGAGTGGTACAGGTTAACAATGTGTTGGTGGCTGTGGTGGTGGTGGAGGTAGTGGTGGAGGTGAGTGGTAAAGGATAACAATGTGTTGGTGATGGTGGTGGTGGTGGTGGTAGTGGTGGAGGTGAGTGGTAAAGGATAAAAATGTGTTGGTAGTAGTGGTGGAGGTGAGTGGTAAAGGATAACAATGTGTTGGTGGTGGTGGTGGTGGTGGAGCTGGGAGGGAAGAGAGTGAAGCCCCTCTATTCATCGACTGGGTCAAAATACAATTGGGGTTTCAGTTGTGTTGTATCTCACTGCTCGCTTGGTCGTCTCTCATGTCATCCTGTCTCTTTGTATGTGTGTGTGTGTTGTTGGTGTGGGTATAAAATGTTGTTCCTCCCATGTTGTTGATCTGTGTGTGTGTGTGTGTGTGTGTGTGTGTGTGTGTGTGTGTGTGTTGCTGGCTTGTGTTGATATGCATTTTGTGATATTGTCTGTTTCGTGTGTATGTGTGTGTGTGTGTGCTGTGTCATTTTATGCATATGTTTGTATATAAAGTGTTGTGTTGTATGTGTTGCGACCTGTTGCTGTTGGTACTATATGTGTGTGTTGGTGAGCATCCTACTCTGTGCTCTTGTACTCGTAGTGTTCATTACTGTGCTTCGTGGTGTGTAGTAGTGTGTAGGCAATCAGTGTTGTGGGCAGATCTAATTTAACTGTTCTCTATGTTGTCGTGTGCTAGTGAATTTAAGTTTGCAAATTGGTGGATGAAAGCTAGATTACAAGAGTGAGTATGCAAACTTGGCATTATCTGAAAGGTGTTCGGTGAGGAATGTAAAAAGATTGTGTGTGGTGGAAGGGGCTTGCACGCTTGAAAATGAAGGTGTAGCGAGAAAATGTTGGAGTGAGAGCAGATTGTGGTGAAAGATTTGGGGGGAGCCACTCATTTCATGCACTCTCACGTATGAATCATAGGAGTACGAGGTTGGTTGACAGTCGGAGTGGGTATGATGAAGTGTGTGAGCAAAATGTAAAGTGTGTGAGCTAAGGAGTGTGTGAGAGAGTGGGAGGGTGAGAGAGACAGATATTAATGGAGGCCATAATTAAACACTACTGGTTCCTCTCACACTCTGAAGGAGAGCTGAAAGGAAGGTGAAGCAGCGACAGGGAGGGGAGGGGCGTGGGGGGAAGGAAGTGAATGGAGGGAGTGAATGATGAAAGAAAGGAAGGAGGGTGACAGGGAAGGAACTTACTTTCCAATAACGGGAGAATTGGAGGCACCATTGAGAACTGAAGATGAATGAATGCTGGGAGGGGGAGAAGGATTTGTGGAAGGTAAAGGTAATCGGTGGAGGTAAACATAAAGAAATATACAGAAAAAAGGTAGAAAATAGACTAGACGATTAGCCTAGGACGGGGGAGAGTTGGTGTGTGAATGTAAGGGAGAGAAGCAAGGAAGGAAAATGAAACAAACAAATGGAGGTAAGAAGAGAGGAAGAAGGTGATCGAGGAGAGTTGGTGAGGATGGAAGAGTGAAAGAGAAGGAAGAGAGAGTGATTGAACGAGTGGAAAGAGGAAGAGAGATACTTTATCTTGATCTTTTGTTCCTCTTAATTGCTGTTTTCGCTCGTGGTTGTGTGTTTTTGTACTGTGTCTTCAAATGCTTTCGTGTATGTTGTTTGTTATTAAATGTTATCTTGGTGTTGCTCTTACTGATGACACTTATTCTTGTCATTCGTGTAGATGAATCTTA
>JAWZYT010007112.1:7500-10000 GCA_034508575.1 Petrolisthes manimaculis | reverse complement strand
TTAAGAGTTTTGGCGCCCCTTCGGCCCCAGTCACTAGCTTTCAGTTCTTCAACTGTCCCTTTTTTCTTTTTATATCCTTCCTGCTTGCTGTCACACCTCTCTATCACCTTTTTCTTGCGCAATAGGACCTCGATGTTGCGGCGCCTAATATCCATCAATCAATCAATCAATCAGTCTCACCCAATTTCTCTCACTCACTCAATATCTCTCACTCACTCAATTTCTCTCACTCACTCGATTTCTCTCAGTCTCACACTGTACTTCATTCCATCTCTCACTCATTTATTTATTCACACAGCCTTTTACCAAATAGTGACAGAATTACTGAAGCGAGAGGGAACCAGAAAATAGACACTATTGTTTATACTTTCCTCCTTTATGGTCAACCAGTCGATCCCTCCACCATGTCAAAACCAACACCACGAAAATATATCAGACTATATAATATTAAACTACTATTTCCTAAGAATTCACAGTGTACATGGAGGAGGACTTTTCTTGACATTTTATACGCAGATATTTTAATATAGAATGTTAATATATTTTTTTGTTATTTTTCAAATGGTTGCCATCCAGTAGTTTTCTTATGTATTCACAGTATCTAATATATTATAAAGGAGGATTTCGAAGTTTTATACGCAGAAATTTTAATATATTTTTGTGTTAAGTTTCTGTAGTTTTATTTTATTACCCTAGAAAGTTATGGCACAGAAACTCGGTTAAGTTTTGTTATTAAAGTTGAAGTTCTAAAGTAGAATTTGTATTTACATTGCAGGCTACAACTGTTTCTTCAAGGCTCATAAGCCACCATGAAGCAGACTGACTACCCTGGAGGCTACACATTCCTTCAAGTTGTACCACGAAACAGACGTCCAATATTTACAGTACCGGTAAGTGCTGTTATATTATTTCATTTTCTATTTTTTTTTTTTTTTTTTTTTTTTTTTTTTTTAGTCTGCGTGGGTGCCTATTGACATTATTTTGGAAATAATTGGTCGCATATTCGCCTCCATAATGATAGCATCCCTTAATGGTGTGTGTGTGTGTGTGTGTGTGTGTGTGTGTGTGTGTGTGTGTGTGTGTGTGTGTGTGTGTGTGACCTTTCAAAACATTTATTATTCTGATTCCCTCCGTGTATAAAATTCAGAGGTGGTTTGTGAGGTGAATACATAGTGTATGGAGTGGCCTGGTGCGGTGGGCAGTGCTCGGAAATATTAACCACTGTCTACGTCAAGGTTTGGATCCCAGTGATGTTAAGGAATTTACATTACTATGCATACATAATACATAGGGTACGCCATCTTTAAACTTAATATTCATATACATAATACATCCGTCATCTTGAAACTGGATTTACATTACTATACATAATACATATATAGAGTACGCCATCTTTAAACTTAATTTACATATTATACATAGGCTAATACATACGCCATCTTTTAAACTGGATTTATATTACTATACATAATACATACGGTAAGACATCTGTAATTAAGTAACTTGATGTAGTATTACCTATTCGTTGCCAGTAATCCTCCTCCCATTTATTATAGGGCGTTTATTCAGTACAATCAGTGAGAGTTGTTATATTCCGTATTTTTTTTTATTGGTTATCACTATGTCGAAGTTAAACAGCAAATGCAAGGGTAAACCTGTAAGTCGATACGGAAGATAGTAAGTAGTAAGGTGCTCGAATAGACTGTGCTGAACATCTCTACAGCATGTTCTTTATATATTTTCATCCTGGCCAAAAGTCTTCCCTTTCCTGGAAATTGTTGAAGCATCTGGAAGTAAGAAAGAGAATACGTAAGTACTGACACCCCATGAGAATATATACCAATACCCAAATAATAAACTAAAAAGATATGAAAACTGAACTCATTTTCTAAAGGTAAATTTTTTTATAAGTCAGGCCGTACACTTACTTGTGAAAATGGCTTTGGCAGTCCGACAGCGAACTAAAACAGGAAAAAAATTGAAAAACTTAGAAAAGGTAGGTAATCAAACAAATTGGAGAGAATCGTGAGAGTGGTGACCGCAGGTAGGGAGGTAGGGAAGGAGGAGGGGCTGGTGACCGATCGAGGAGGGGGAGGTGAGGGGTAGAGGGGGTTAGGGAGAGAGGGGTGGAGGATAGGAGGTTAGGGGTAGAGGGGGTTAGGGAGAGAGGGATGGAGGATAGGAGGGCCGCGATGAATGAGAAAACTTTTTGAGGAAGGGAAGGCATTAGATAAAAGACAAATAAAACCAAGTTTACCCTGGGCGAGTGAGGTTATCACCACGGCATCATTGTATGTCGAGGAGGGGAGAATTTTTTTTCGTGTGGGGTGAATCTTTAGTTGATTATATGGCTTTATATATTGAATACCTCTCTTTTTCATGGTCAAGTCACATAACCATTAAACCATTTTTTATTTTGTGTTTTCCTTCTTTCGTATTCATGGTCAATTCAAGTACAAAATTAATTAAACCATTTTTTATTTTGAGTTTTCGTTCTGTC
>JAWZYT010007112.1:0-5000 GCA_034508575.1 Petrolisthes manimaculis | reverse complement strand
GAGTGGAGTGACATTCTCCTGCCACACCATTCGTCAGCATTTTGTGTGTGTATGTGTATGTGTATGTGTGTGTATGTGTGTGTGTGTGTGTGTGTGTGTGTGTGTGTGTGTGTGTGTGTGTGTGTGTGTGTGTGTGTGTGTGTGTGTGTGTGTGTGTGTGTGTGTGTGTGTTCTTATTCCCTGTAATACCTGAAAAGCTACACGACTCAAAGCAACTGTGTAACTTTTCAAAGGATGCTTGTGATGTAGGCTTAGTCGGTAATTAGAAACTGCTCATTCTTGCAAACTTTGGCACAAAATTGATAATAGGGTTAGATAATTGTGTTTCGTGTGATTTTTTGGAGGATTCACTAGTGTTGAGAACTTCGGAAATCTGTAAATGATGTTTGTGATGCATTAAACAGTTATATTATTAGTAATTTAGAATAAAATATTAATAATCAACCAGCCAGTCAATGTATTCGCAGTGATTAAAGAGGAAGTACAGTGTTGGCAAATCTGGAGCAACCCATTCCTCCAAACTATTTCAGGCAACAGGATACCATTCATTTTCTTCCTCTGGGTCTGTTGCTTGGCATACTTTGGAGGAATCAAGGCACTCCAATCTCTCCCCTTAAACTCTCACCAAGGCAGCTGATAAATAGAACAACACATTTTCTAATTAAAGATTCAAGGGGAGAACAACTATGTTTTTTTTTTTTCATAATTATTATTTCCTTTGGGTTCAATTCTGTATTATAAAGTTGGCATCCGTATAGCTGTACAATCGACTCCAGGTGTACGGCCCCTCACCCCCTCTCAACTACAGCCCCTCATCCCCCCCCTTTAACTCCTGCCCCTCACCCCCCCTTTAACTCCTGCCCCTCATCCCCCCCCTCCTCTCAACTCCTCCACTCACTCCTCTCTGGCTCACATAACAAATTCTAGCGGAACAGAAGAGCTTATGATTAGTGGATGAGGAATATCGGTGCCTGATTTTGTCGACAACCTCACTCGGCTATGTAGGCTAATGTAGTAGACACCCTCCAAAAAAGGTATAGGTACATTTTCCTTGGGTACAATTTGTTAGAGAAGATAATAATATACAGGGATATGATTGTAAGAGTATGGTATGGGATATGATAGTAAGAGTATGGTATGGTATGATAGTTAGAGTATGGTATGGGGTATGATAGTAAGAGTATGGTTTTCCTTGGCTACAATTTGATAGGGAAGATAATAATATGCAGGTATATGATAGTAAGAGTATGGTATGGGGGATATGATAGTAAGAGTATGGTATGGGATATGATAGTAAGAGTATGGTATGAGGTATGATAGTAAGAGTATATATATGGTATGGGATATGATAGTTAGAGTATGGTATGATAGAAAGAGTATGGTTTTCCTTGGTTACAATTTGATAGGGAAGATAATAATATGCAGGTATATGATAGTAAGAGTATGGTATTGGCCAGCACAACATTGGGCACACAGACTCGTATAACTAATGAGGATGTACTGAGGAATTAACCCACATTTACCTACACAGCAAAAAAAAAAGGGAGGGAGGAACAAAACACTTGAAACTAACACTGCAGCTACGAATTTTTTTATGTGCACTCGGCAGTTGATTAGTCCTGAACATATAAAGGTTTTGACATATTATATGGTGTTATTCGTAGTTACACGTGTGAGTATAATAATGCAAAATGTGACGATAGGCCGCAATAGTTTTTTTACCTTCACACAAAATCGAGATAAAAATACAATAATTTAAGCCTATTTAATACATCAACTTGTGGACAGAAGCTATATATAATGAATAAGATGTTAAGGGGAAAGTTCTGTGTTGGTAAATCTGGAGCAATTGAATCTTCCAACCTATTCCAAGCAACAGGATACCATTATTTGTCCTCATCTGGGTCTGTTTCTTGGCATATTTTGGAGAAATCAAGGCACTCCAATCTATCAAAAGTATACTCTTCCCTTAAGGGCAGAGTATACTTTTGGTACATTGGAGTGCCTTGATTCCTTCAAATTATGCCAGAAAATAGGCCCAAGTTAACACAAATAATGGTGTTTTGTTGCTTGGAATAGTTTGGAGGATTCAGTTGCTCCAGATTTACCAACACTGTACTTCTCCCTTAAGGTATTGAGAGTGGGGATGAGAGAGGAAGGGGAGGAAGCTTGTTGTTGACGACTGTATACTATATAATGAAAGAGTGCACCATTACACTAAGCACACATGGTAAGTGTTCGGCTCTTGTCCTATTACTTGACAGGCACTGGCACCGAGAGGCTTTTCATCTCATCAGCTCTAATCCTCTTACCGACTCTTTCTCTCTCTCTCTCTCTCTCTCTTTCTCTCTCACACACATATACACACGCACGCTCTCTCTCTCTCTCTCTCTCTCTCTCTCTCTCTCTCTCTCTCTCTCTCTCTCTCTCTCTCTCTCTCGTTGCTTCGTGTTGTTTTCTCACGTTCTTGTTTTGACAGAAAATGAATACAGCGGGTCATCTTTCTTCCTGGGAACAAAATGTGGAGGTTCACTGCCCTAGCTGTTCTTCTCATTTTTATCTACCCACCTCACTCTTCACTCTCACATTCTCTCTCTCTCTTTTTTTTTTTTTTAATTTATCTCACCTCTTCAATGTCGTCTTCTTCCTCTCTCTTTTTAACTCGTCTTTTTATTCGTTTTTTTTTTTATCTCATCTCTTTCATTTATTTTCGCCTCCTCCTCCACCTTTCTCTCTTATTTTTACCTCGACTCTTTCCTTGTTTTGTTTTTTATCTTATCACTTAATTATCGTCTCCTTCGTCTCTTTTATCATACCGGTACCCTATTCCTCATTTTTTAACGAAGCTTTTACCAATCCTCTCTCATTTTCTCCTCCTCCTATTCTTATAATCTATCTAATTTCCATGTGTCTCCTCTCTTTCACATTCTCCTCTTTCCTCACTTTTATCTCCTCTTCTCTATGATTGTCTCCTCTTTCAATTTCTCTTCTTTCCTCTCGTCTCTCCATGTTTGTCTCCTCTTTCAATTTCTCTTCTTTCCTCTCGTCTCTCCATGTTTATCTCCTCTTTCACATTCTCCTCCTTCCTTCCTCACTTTTATCTCATCTCTCTCACATTTTTCTCCTTCCTCTCTTGTCTCCATGTTTATCTCCTCTCACATTCTCCTCCTTCCTCTCTCACTTTTATCTCCTCTTCTCCGTGTTTGTCTCGTCGCCTTCACCTCTCCAGAGTTTTACGGATCGACCAAATTCCAGGATTGACTGGTTTAACACTTTAGGTCTCTTCTTCACTGGGGCTTCGAGGGTGTTGAGCTACAGGGGGGTACAGGGAGGGGCACGTAAAGTAAAGTAAAGTCAAGTCAAGTGCATCCTTCATTCCAAACTTATTACTCGAAGACAATGAATGCTAGTCACCAAAACTCGTTCTTGGTAATAATAATAATAATAATAATAATAATAATAATAATAATGATAGTAATGATAATAATAACAATAGTAACAGTAATAATAATAATAACAATAGTAATAATAATAATAACAATCGTAATAATAATAATTATAATGATAACATAATAATAATAATGATAATATAATAGTAATAATAATGATGATAATAATAATAATAATAATAATAATAATAATAATAATAATAATAATAATAATAATATGCCTTAAAACAACAAGAATCTTTTTCCATTTGTTACCCGGAGAATATATAACTTTTAAGAGGAAATACAGTGTTGATAACTCTGGAACAACTATATTATTCCACCAAACTATTCCACCAAACCGGCCACCATTATTTTTCATTTTTTTTTTAAGTTAATCTGGTCCTGTTTCCTGGCTTTTTCTATATAGATGGTGTTTATTGGGGAATGTTTGAAGCTCATTTATCTCCAATATTCTGACTACATCACAGGTCCCTTAATTAATGTATATAAATGTATAAATGTATAATAATTAATGTATAAAAATATAGTTGTTCATATAATCACTCCATATATTTTCTCTCACTTTGTATGTATTTTCCACTGACCAAGAACAAACACAACATTTTTTTTTTATTAGTAAAGTTTTGAACACTTTTTGAACAGCATCGAAGCCTCGTGGGACTGACGCAATGGATATGATAAAAGTTCCATGCTGTCCCCCCCACCACCTGTGAATTAGTTATGTGTTGTCTCGTGTGGGCTTCTGATTCCTTCATACTGGGCCAGAAAACTAACTCTGTACTGAGGTCTGAGGGTGTGTGTGTTTCGTGGCATAGTTTGTAGGAATTTATCAACTTGCTGCAATTAATTTTATTTTTGTTATTTATTTATTTATTTGTTTTGTTTTCACGGGTCACATTTTTTTATTAGTGGTTTGACACATTCTCGAGGTCAGCTCTTCCTGAATTAGAGAGTGATTTTTTTTTTTTTTTTTTTTTTTTTGAGGTTGTAAATAATTTCGAAGGTTTTTTTTTAGCCATATCCACCAGACTATCCAAGGAAACAAATCACCTCAGTGCTAATAAAAGGGATTCTGTTTCGTGATAAAGTTTGGAGGAATCAGCAGCCCTCCAATTTACCCCCACCCCCCCTAAAAAAACGGAAAAAAATATATTTAAATAATAAAAATAATATTAATAATTATAATAATAATAATATAATAATAATAATAATAAATAATAATAACAATATAATAATAATAATAACAATAACAATAATAATAATAATAATAATAATAAAAAAAAAAAAAAAAAAAAGTTCTTCCCTTAAGCAAAGTCCAAACCTAAGCATGAATAAACTTAAAAGTGAAGTCATTACGGCAGTGTTAGTTGAGGTAGCTTGTGTGTGCCTTTTACTCTCGGGGTTTTCATATTTTTTTTTTTCCGGTGTGTAAACCGATGCATCGTGTTAGTCAGAGTCAACTGCAGGTGGCTTTCATCTGCCACCGATTAATATTCATTTATCAGTATTTTCAAATGGATTAATTTTCTGCTATGGCCTTTTCGTGTG
>JAWZYT010007111.1:0-21761 GCA_034508575.1 Petrolisthes manimaculis | reverse complement strand
GGGGGGGTGGAGTACGTGGGTGGGGGGTGGAGGTGGGTGAGTGGGGAAGGGGGGTGGAGTGGGGTGAGTGGGAAGGGGGGTGGAGTGGGGTGAGTGGGGAAGGGGGGTGGAGTGGGGTGAGTGGGGAAGGGGGGGTGGAGTGGGGTGAGTGGGGATGAGGGAGGGGTGGAGTGGAAGGGGTGAGTGGGGATGGGGGAGAGGTGAGTGGGGAACGGGGGTGGAGTGGGGTGAGTGGGGAAGGGGTGGAGTGGAGTGGGGAGTGGTTGTGGGGGAAGGGGGGGAACTGTGGAATCAGAATCAGAATCAGAATTTATTTTCCATTTTACACTGGTTATTCTCCATTATTTACATTATGCATTACACAAATTTGACTGTTAGTCGTAAATATAAGATTTGTTTGTTTGTTTTTTAATATCAATACATACAGATCGTTAAAAAACCTTCAAACTTCTAAAATGCTTAATACATCTAAAACATCTGAATCATTTAAGACTTTTAAAATGTATAAAATCCTCAAAAAATATCATCAATACGTTAAAAATTCCAAGATATATAAAACTCTAAAAGAGTAAAAATATCAGAAAAAAAAAATTGTCATTAAAACTTCTAAAATGAATAACAATAGAAATACAATGAATAGAAATCTAAAAAAGTATCATCAATATGTTAAGAACATTCAAATATATTTAAAACTTCTAAAATGAACAATATGTTAGAAATCCAAGATATTTAAAACTTCTAAAATGAATAAAATGTTGGAATAGTTGGGAGGAATCGATCATTATCTCAAAAAAAAAAAAAAAAAAAAAAAATCCCAAACTCTACCCTACCCCTTTTAAGTTTTTTTTTTTTTTTTTTTTTTTTTTTTTTTTTTTTTTTTGGTACAGTGGAGTGCCTTGATTCCTCCAAAGTATGCAAGGAAACAGGACCAGAAGAGCATATATAACGGTGTTCTGATGCTTGGAATAGTTTGGAGGATTCAGTTGCTCCAGATTTACCAACACAAAACTTCCCCCTTAAAGGCAAATCCGAGAGAGGGGCGAGTAGGGATCGGAGGAAGGGGTCGTGGAGACTATCAGAAACTCGACCCTCTGATTTTAATAGGCTCGCCGGGGAACACACCAAACAGATCATAGGATGCAAAGTCTTCAGGAGGTGTCCTAGACCATATCGTTACCTACACGAAGTTCTAAGTTGTGAAATAATATGCGGCATTTATATTGTTCTGAGCAAATGTAAACGAACTTTACTCAGGGATAAATTGAGTTAGTTTGTATTATTGGTTTTCGTGCAGGAATTTCTCCACTCGTTTAGTTTATCGTGTTCACAAAGCACTCCAATTTGTGAAAAAAATAACACACACACACATACATAGCTGGAAACTGGATACCCTTTCCTTTCTTCAACACACACACACACACACACACACACACACACATGAAGAGCGCAATTGGATTCCCTTCCTTTTCTTCAACACACACACACACACACACACACACATACCATAAGAAATATTGTCGTATTTACCTGTGTCAAGTATTGAAGACGACCAAATAGGTTCTGAATACAATACGACCTCATGTCTTTTTTTTTATTCATCTTGTAAACTTGAGAGAATAATTATTATCTAAACTAAACTTCTGTATTCATATCACTAACCCACCGACACCCCATATCTGTTTACGATTGTTGGTTTAGGGGATGCATAATTACCGATTAATCAACCAATCAATCAATCAATCAATCAACAAACCAACCAATTAACCAACCAAACAACAATCAACCAACCAATCAATCAACCAATCAATCAATCAATCATTCAATCAACAAACAAACCAACCAATTAACCAATCAATCAATCAACCAATCAACCAACCAATCAATCAATCAACCAACCAACCAATCAATCAACCAACCAACCTCTCACAATTTACTAGCTTAGAGTTCTACCTCCAAACGCCTGCCTGCTTCACCATTTGCGTGACCAATTCTGAATACGTGTTGACGAAGGGTTGTTTTTGTGGGGGTCTGGTTCGAAGCTGTAAGAAGATTAGTTCAGGTTTCAGGGTGTACAAAAAAATAATGGGGTCGTGAGAGAGACAGAGACAGAGAGAGACAGAGAGAGACAGAGAGAGACAGAGAGAGACAGAGACATAGAGAGACAGAGGTGGTACGTTTATGGTTTTAATGTTCGGTTATAAAGCCCAGACTAAAATTTCTTATATAATCTAAGGGGTATAAGAATATATATATATATATATATATATATATATATATATATATATATATATATATATATATATATATATATATATATATATATATATATATATATATATATATCTACTATATAAAACACTCTGTCTGTTTGTTTAGCCACTATGCACGCCGTCATCTTCTCACCGAGAGTAATAATAACTTTCATTTAGGCAAAACAAATTCTTGCAGAAAGTAAGAGCTTGAATTTACACACCAGGAACTGAAAACGGGAGCCTTCTAGGTGTACGCAAAAGCTTATAAGAAAAGTATCAAAGCCTTCAATTTTTTTTTTTTTTAATAAAATATTAAACAATATTGTTAAATTTTGATTCTGTATAGTTTCTAGAGTCGTAGGAGGACCTGATCTAATGGGTAAAGTTTTAATGTAACCAGGACACGTTGAAAGTGGGAACATGATGTAAGGAAACGCCTGGATACTGAATGATATGTCAGACGAACATTGGCTTGCCATGACGATATTAGTTGTGTTTAACCGTGTTTACTGAATCACCAACACTACCACTACCACCACCACCATCACCACTACTACTAGTATTACTGTAGTAGCTGTGGAGACGTTGGTACAGAGACACCACTATCATCTCCCCTCCTGCCTGTACTGTAAATATCACTACCACCACAACAAACACCAACACTACCACTACCACTATCACTACCACCACCACCACTACCATCACTATTACCACTACAGTAGCTGTGGAGATATTGGTATAGCTCGCCACACCATCATTGCTTCTCCTCATTCTACTACCACCAACACCACCACTACCACTACCACTACAACCACCACTACCACCATCACCACTACAGTAGCTGTGGAGATATTGGTACAGCCATTTACACCATCATTGATTCTCCTCACTCCACCACTAACATCATTACTTACAACAATTGTTTGTTTATACAGGAGTTGATTTATCAATAACATAACTACACCACCACTATCCAGTTGGACAGTTGCTGAGTGGCCAACACTTCCCGTCCGTCTGTATGTGGAGGTGCTGTGGTTATACACAACAAGTGGAATATCACAAGTGAAAATGCTGCTGTGTTGTGTGTGGATGTGTGTGTTACTACTCCTGCTGCCATCGTCATTACCTGTGGAGGGAGGTGAGCTACGTATGTGGCGACCTGTACAACTTTCCTACGGACGCCTCACAAAGTCTTCAATTCCCCTGCGAGAGACCACCCCTTTGCCCTCAGTTAAAAATCCTAACATCTACTGCAGCAATGCCTGCTCACTACTGGACTGGTGTATCCTGGTCTGTGTCACCCCCAACATCTCACCTACACAATGCATCTTCTCCAACATCACTGTTCTCCCTGGTTATGTGGAGACAAACTTAGCCGACGCCAACACTTGTTACACCAGTCACCCCAAAGACCTCGCTGTCAACACAAACATCACTGGGTCCCCTGCTCGCAGCGAAATTGGAAGAGTGGTAGAAAACCTCGTAGATGGTATTTATAGCTATACAATGACTGAAACCTTTTTAAGTGCTACAAGTTTCAAATATTGGTTTAAGATAGACTTTGGGAAGCCCACCACTTTCCAGCTTGTGGTCCTCTATGCTCAGAACAATGATTTTGCCCCTTCTTGCTTCACAAACGTAGAACTCCGTGTAGGTAACGATAAAGTCGAGACACCTCCTGAAGACTTTGCATCCTATGACCTGTTTGGTGTGTTCCCCGGCGTGGCCTATCAAAATCAGAGGGTCGAGATTCAGTCTCCCCGACCTGTGACTGCCAGGTACCTCTCTGTCACGAAACCCTCAGGCTGTTTTCAAGTGGCCCACATTGAGGTGTTCTGAACTACACTTATTGACAGCTGGTGGCATGACAACTTTCTTGATAGTCTATGTAATGATCTAGTAGATAACGAGCAAAAGTTAGCTTTGAATTGTAATTATCGAGTTAACATAATTGTGTAGGAAAGGTCCTGAATTATTTAAACCTGCATTAATTACATTGTTTGTTTTGTCTAATTCTTGTATAATATCGTAAAGTTAGAAATTCGTAATAATAATTCGTGAAAACATTGTAAGGAAAATCGGAAGAAAATTGTTACAGAAAAACCATGATAAAAGAAGTACAGTATATAGCTAGCTTGATTAATTTATGTGTGTGTGTGGATAATTATTTATTAGTTGTAAAATTAGTTGGTCTAACTGAGAATAAAATATAGTAGAGTAACGTAATTAGTCTTCGTATGATCCTACATAGCTGATAAGAACTTCTTTTTTTATGTTCTGACACTGGACATAGGCTTAATCAAGCCCGTTACCATGGTCCAGGTCAACTGTTGCTCACACACACGTCACGACTTCCGAACTGATACCAAGCCACAGAGGGAGGGAAGTGAGGGTAATTCCCAAATACTGCAGCTGTTATGGTACCAGTGAGGGTGTTATGGTACCAGTGTGTGTGTTATGGTACCAGTGAGGGTGTTATGGTACCAGTGAGGGTGTTATGGTACCAGTGTGTGTGTTATGGTAACAGTGAGGGTGTTATGGTACCAGTGAGGGTGTTATGGTACCAGTGAGGGTGTTATGGTACCAGTGACGGTGTTTTACGACGTTCGGTGGCCTTATAGTTAGTGCCTCAAACTCAAATCGGAAGAGCAATTAATCTGAGGCCCTCACCTGAGAGGATTGATCTCCCGACCTCTAGATTATGAGTCCAGAATACTAACCACTCAGCCACCTCCCCTACTATTCATGCATATATAACAGGAAACTTTAAGAGGGTGCTGGAGTAGGGGTCAGGCTTGGGGGGATGCGGGAATAGGGGGACAGGTTTGAGGTGGTAGAAAGACTGTCCCCTATTCCCGCACCTCCCTAATCCCCCTTCCCAAGCCTGTCCCCCTACTTGAATTATTTTTGTCTATTCTTTAATTTTATAATAATACTTTGCTGTACTAAGTAATTTACACAGCATACATGTATATAACAAAATTATAATGCTGTTTTACACAAATTGAGAGCCATTGTGTATTCATTTACAATAATATTGGCAATACAGATCATCTACTATATATATTAACGGTCATCGTATTTTCCCTTCAGTTGAATAAAAACATAAGAGGGAGAGGACGTTATCTCTCTTCAATATGCTGTTATATTTCCTGTATTATTTGAGAAGTTATTGAAATGGTTCTTTATATGTATAGAAAAGTATTATAATATTGTTATTTACATCTATATAGTGTAAATTACACTGTATTATTATAAAAATAAGCAATATACAATATATTATTCAAGTTAGGGGAGTAAGGTAAGGAGGGGAGGGAGTGAGCTGGTAGGAACAGCCAGGATAAATGACTAGTGGTAAGGATTGAAGGTCAATGCGAGGGTATTACCTTCAACCATCACCAGGGTCGAAGGTAACACCCTCGCATAGACCTTCCTGACTCTTAGTACGGGCCACACTCTCTCTCTCTCTCATACTGTACACACACACACTCTCTCTCTCTCTCTCTCTCATACTGTACACACACACACACTCTATCTCGAACTAGTACCCAGCCCCAAAGGGAGGGAAGTGAGGGTTATTCCCATATACTGCAGCTGTTATGGTACCAGTGAGGGTGTTTTACCACGTTCAGTGGCCATAATTATACTTAGTTCCTAAAACTCAAATAGGAAGAATAAATATTTTCAGGTCCTCACCTGAGAGGATCGATCTCCCAACCTCTAAGTTATGAGTCCAGAAAACTAACCACTCGGCCAACTCCCCTGAGTGTGTGTTGAAGATCATCTCACAACATAACATAAACAAGAAGGTAACTTTGTTGACTGAAGGTTACAGTATAATATTGATTACACAACATTGGTGGAGTAACCTAGAGCAATGGTAAGTACAGTTGGACACAGGAATTCGAGGTATAGCCCAAGTGAAAGATGGTCAATTTCTTCCAATATCAAGTTCCTTAGTGCCAAATAGTAGACACCAGGGGCAGAAGTCAGTATTGAGGATGGTAATAAAAAGCAACTACCTTGTAATAGACACTGGTTACTCAAATGGGACAAGTATATTTCACCTGGGCTGTAGCACAATTCCTGTGTCCAACTGTACGTCAGTCTGTACTTAACCACAAAACACAACACTTTTCTATTACAACTTCCTGATGAGGGCTGGTTTTATCCAGAAATGAGGAATCTGGCATCCACTACCACACCCTGGCCTGTTCTGTCTGTCTCCATTACTATTTCTCATTCCTTCTTGGTAGTAGACGAGATCAACCATTATGTGGCACAACAAGGAAGACTACAGAAGGTGGGTTTGTTGGCCCGGGGATACAGTCGTGGCATAGAGTCTTTGACCAGGGTGTAAAGGAAAGTCTGTACATATACCCGTGAGCCAGCAGTCCCTTCGTTTGCTGCCTTTGAAGAAACAAATCTCACTATCACCCTGACTCCCATTTGGGGGTCTGAGCATCTGCGCAGCATCGGCCAACCAGACTCGGGACTGCTCGGCCAGACAGTCTTTGGAACTACAATTTCTAAATAAGTTTGTTGGTAAGAGTAATAAATCCACTAACCTGTAACCTCTAAACTGTAACCCCAACACATTAACCCCCTATATTTCTTAGTATTCTTAGATACATTAATTTTAGTGAAAGGGGTAAAGAACTTCTGCCAGGACACTTCTCAAATACCATACTAAAGCAACTCACTTCACTTCACCACACTTCACTTCACTTCGCTACACATGTCCTAAAGCAACTCACTTCATCATTACACCTCAACTCACCACACTTCATCCCCTTTTCCTTCACCTTACCTAACCCCACTTAACCCTACTTTACTTCACTTCACCTCACTTTACACACCACCATCCATCTTCACCTCAGCCTACTCCACCAACTAACCAACCAATCAATCCAATCAATCAATCAATCAACCAATCAATCAATCAATCAATCAACCAACCAATTAAGTAACTAACCAACCAATCAACCAACCAACCAATCAATCAACCAACCAATTAATTAAATGTTATTAAAGGTGCCAGCGAGTGGCAGTCACTGGGACAGAGTGTAGCACACACTGTGTGTATGAAACACAATTATAGCACAAATCACAAGGATGTAATGTAATGTGTGGCCCAGCGACCTCTCCACCCACGTGAGACCCGAGTCAGCTTCGGCTATGGCTGACTAAGCAGGAAGACCTCAGACAGCTGACTCAAACCCCCCACCCCCTGCTCACAGGGGTGGTAACCTCTGGCATCAGTGGTATTTTTAACAGTGTCCCGAGCAAGGATCGAACGCTGGGCTACGGAATTGCAGCCACAGACTTTACCACTGTGCTAGCCAGAAGCTAACCAACCAACCAATCAATCAACCAACCAATTAAGTAACTAACCAAACAACCAATCAACCAACCAACCTCTCACAATTCACAAGCTTAGACTCATACCACCAAACGCCTGCCTACTTGACCATTATAGCGTGACCAATTCTGAATACGTATTGACGAAGGGTTGTTTTTGTGGTTTAGTTGAGTTTCTGGGTGTACAAAAAAACATGGGGTCGTGGGGGGAGAGAAAGAGATATAAAAAGTGAGGGGGGGGGTACACTTATGGTTATATTGTTCGGTTATAAAGCCCAGACTACGACTTTCTTATATTCTCTAAGAGGGATAAGTGTATATAAATACAGATGGGTATCATTTAAATTATTTTTATTTTGTACAGTTTCTAGGATCTGATCTAATGGGTAAAGTTTTAATGTAACCAGGACACGTTGAAAGTGGGAACATGATGTAAGGAAACGCCTGGATACTGAATGATATGTCAGACGAACATTGGCTTGCCATGACGATATTAGTTGTGTTTAACCGTGTTTACTGAATCACCAACACTACCACTACCACCACCACCATCACCACTACTACTAGTATTACTGTAGTAGCTGTGGAGACGTTGGTACAGAGACACCACTATCATCTCCCCTCCTGCCTGTACTGTAAATATCACTACCACCACAACAAACACCAACACTACCACTACCACTATCACTACTACCACCACCACTACCATCACTATTACCACTACAGTAGCTGTGGAGATATTGGTATAGCTCGCCACACCATCATTGCTTCTCCTCATTCTACTACCACCAACACCACCACTACCACTACAACCACCACTACCACCATCACCACTACAGTAGCTGTGGAGATATTGGTACAGCCATTTACACCATCATTGATTCTCCTCACTCCACCACTAACATCATTACTTACAACAATTGTTTGTTTATACAGGAGTTGATTTATCAATAACATAACTACACCACCACTATCCAGTTGGACAGTTGCTGAGTGGCCATCACACAACAAGTGGAATATCACAAGTGAAAATGCTGCTGTGTTGTGTGTGGATGTGTGTGTTACTACTCCTGCTGCCATCGTCATTACCTGTGGAGGGAGGTGAGCTACGTATGTGGCGACCTGTACAACTTTCCTACGGACGCCTCACAAAGTATTCAAATCCCCTGCGAGAGACCACCCCTTTGCCCTCAGTTAAAAATCCTAACATCTACTGCAGCAATGCCTGCTCACTACTGGACTGGTGTATCCTGGTCTGTGTCACCCCCAACATCTCACCTACACAATGCATCTTCTCCAACATCACTGTTCTCCCTGGTTATGTGGAGACAAACTTAGCCGACGCCAACACTTGTTACACCAGTCACCCCAAAGACCTCGCTGTCAACACAAACATCACTGGGTCCCCTGCTCGCAGCGAAATTGGAAGAGTGGTAGAAAACCTCGTAGATGGTATTTATAGCTATACAATGACTGAAACCTTTTTAAGTGCTACAAGTTTCAAATATTGGTTTAAGATAGACTTTGGGAAGCCCACCACTTTCCAGCTTGTGGTCCTCTATGCTCAGAACAATGAACATGCCCCTTCTTGCTTCACAAACTTAGAACTCCGTGTAGGTAACGATATGGTAGAGACACCTCCTGAAGACTTTGCATCCTATGAATTGTTTGGTGTGTTCCCCGGCGTGGCCTATCAAAATCAGAGGGTCGAGATTCAGTCTCCCCGACCTGTGACTGCCAGGTACCTCTCTGTCACGAAACCCTCAGGCTGTTTTCAAGTGGCCCACATTGAGGTGTTCTGAACTACACTTATTGACAGCTGGTGGCATGACAACTTTCTTGATAGTCTATGTAATGATCTAGTAGATAACGAGCAAAAGTTAGCTTTGAATTGTAATTATCGAGTTAATATAATTGTGTAGGAAAGGTCCTGAATTATTTAATCCTGCATTAATTACATTGTTTGTTTTGACTAATTCTTGTATAATATCGTAAAGTTAGAAATTCGTAATAATAATTCGTGAAAACATTGTAAGGAAAATCGGAAGAAAATTGTTACAGAAAAACCATGATAAGAGAAGTACAGTATATAGCTAGCTTGATTAATTTATGTGTGTGTGTGGATAATTATTTATTAGTTGTAAAATTAGTTGGTCTAACTGAGAATAAAATATAGTAGAGTAACGTAATTAGTCTTTGTATGACCCTACATAGCTGATAAGAACTTCTTTTTTTATGTTCTGACACTGGACATAGGCTTAATCAAGCCCGTTACCATGGTCCAGGTCAACTGTTGCTCACACACACGTCACGACTTCCGAACTGGTACCAAGCCACAGAGGGAGGGAAGTGAGGGTAATTCCCAAATACTGCAGCTGTTATGGTACCAGTGAGGGTGTTATGGTACTAGTGTGTGTGTTATGGTACCAGTGACGGTGTTTTACGACGTTCGGTGGCCTTATAGTTAGTGCCTCAAACTCAAATCGGAAGAGTAAATATTCTGAGGCCCTCACCTGAGAGGATTGATCTCCCGACCTCTAGATTATGAGTCCAGAATACTAACCACTCAGCCACCT
Organism: Petrolisthes manimaculis; assembly: GCA_034508575.1. NCBI lineage: Eukaryota > Metazoa > Arthropoda > Malacostraca > Decapoda > Porcellanidae > Petrolisthes > Petrolisthes manimaculis. The sequence continues at coordinate 11,572 of JAWZYT010007111.1, read as the reverse complement.
CCCCTACTATTCATGCATATATAACAGGAAACTTTAAGAGGGTGCTGGAGTAGGGGACAGGCTTGGGGGGATGCGGGAATAGGGGGACAGGTTAGAGGGGGTAGAAAGACTGTCCCCTATTCCCGCACCTCCCTAATCCCCCTTCCCAAGCCTGTCCCCCTACTTGAATTATTTTTGTCTATTCTTTAATTTTATAATAATACTTTGCTGTACTAAGTAATTTACACAGCATACATGTATATAACAAAATTATAATGCTGTTTTACACAAATTGAGAGCCATTGTGTATTCATTTACAATAATATTGGCAATACAGATCATCTACTATATATATTAACGGTCATCGTATTTTCCCTTCAGTTGAATAAAAACATAAGAGGGAGAGGACGTTATCTCTCTTCAATATGCTGTTATATTTCCTGTATTATTTGAGAAGTTATTGAAATGGTTCTTTATATGTATAGAAAAGTATTATAATATTGTTATTTACATCTATATAGTGTAAATTACACTGTATTATTATAAAAATAAGCAATATACAATATATTATTCAAGTTAGGGGAGTAAGGTAAGGAGGGGGAGGGAGTGAACTGGTAGGAACAACTAGGACAAATGACTAGTGGTAAGGATTGAAGGTCTATACGAGGGTATTACCTTCGACCATCACCAGGGTCGAAGGTAACACCCTCGTATAGACCTTCCTGACTCTTAGTACGGGCCACACTCTCTCTCTCTCTCATACTGCACACACACACACACTCTATCTCTCTCTCTCATACTGCACACACACACACACTCTATCTCTCTCTCTCTCATACTGTACACACACACACACTCTATCTCTCTCTCTCTCATACTGTACACACACACACACTCTATCTCTCTCTCTCTCATACTGTACACACACACTCTCTCTCTCTCTCATACTGCACACACACACACACTCTCTCTCTCTCTCTCTCATACTGTACACACACACACACTCTATCTCGAACTAGTACCCAGCCCCAAAGGGAGGGAAGTGAGGGTTATTCCCATATACTGCAGCTGTTATGGTACCAGTGAGGGTGTTTTATCACGTTCAGTGGCCATAATTATAGTTAGTTCCTAAAACTCAAATAGGAAGAATAAATATTTTCAGGTCCTCACCTGAGAGGATCGATCTCCCAACCTCTAAGTTATGAGTCCAGAAAACTAACCACTCGGCCAACTCCCCTGAGTGTGTGTTGAAGATCCTCTCACAACATAACATAAACAAGAAGGTAACTTTGTTGACTGAAGGTTACAGTATAATATTGATTACACAACATTGGTGGAGTAACCTAGAGCAATGGTAAGTACAGTTGGACACAGGAATTCGAGGTATAGCCCAAGTGAAAGATGGTCAATTTCTTCCAATATCAAGTTCCTTAGTGCCAAATAGGAGACACCAGGGGCAGAAGTCAGTATTGAGGATGGTAATAAAAAGCAACTACCTGGTAATAGACACTGGTTACTCAAATGGGACAAGTATATTTCACCTGGACTGTAGCACAATTCCTGTGTCCAACTGTACGTCAGTCTGTACTTAACCACAAAACACAACACTTTTCTATTACAACTTCCTGATGAGGGCTGGTTCTATCCAGAAATGAGAAATCTGGCATCCACTACCACAACCTGGCCTGTTCTGTCTGTCTCCATTACTATTTCACATTCCTTCTTGGTAGTAGACGAGATCAACCATTATGTGGCACAACAAGGAAGACTACAGATGGTGGGTTTGTTGGCCCGGGGTGTAAAGGAAAGTCTGTTCAAAGACTATGTGCCACGACTGTACATATACCCGTGAGCCAGCAGTCCCTTCGTTTGCTGCCTTTGAAGAAACAAATCTCACTATCACCCTGACTCCCATTTGGGGGTCTGAGCATCTGCGCAGCATCGGCCAACCAGACTCGGGACTGCTCGGCCAGACAGTCTTTGGAACTACAATTTCTAAATAAGTTTTTTGGTAAGAGTAATAAATCCACTAACCTGTAACCTCTAAACTGTAACCCCAACACATTAACCCCCTATATTTCTTAGTATTCTTTGATACATTAATTTTAGTGAAAGGGGTAAAAAAGAACTTCTGCCAGGACACTTCTCAAATACCATACTAAAACAACTCACTTCACTTCACCACACTTCACTTCACTTCGCTACACATGTCCTAAAGCAACTCACTTCATCATTACACCTCAAATCACCACACTTCATCCCCTTTTACTTCACCTTACCTAACCCCACTTAACCCTACTTTACTTCACTTCACATCACTTTACACACCACCATTCATCTTCACCTCAGCCTACTCCACCAACTAACCAACCAATCAATCCAATCAATCAATCAATCAATCAACCAATCAATCAATCAATTAAGTAACTAACCAACCAATCAACCAACCAACCAATCAATCAACCAACCAATTAATTAAAGGTTATTAAAGGTGCCAGCGAGTGGCAGTCACTGGGACAGAGTGTAGCACACACTGTGTGTATGAAACACAATTATAGCACAAATCACAAGGATGTAATGTAATGTGTGGCCCAGCGACCTCTCCACCCACCTGAGACCCGAGTCAGCTTCGGCTATGGCTGACTAAGCAGGAAGACCTCAGACAGCTGACTCAAACCCCCCACCCCCTGCTCACAGGGGTGGTAACCTCTGGCATCAGTGGTTTTTTTAACAGTGTCCCGAGCAAGGATCGAACGCTGGGCTACGGAATTGCAGCCACAGACTTTACCACTGTGCTAGCCAGAAGCTAACCAACCAACCATCCAACCAACCAACCAATCAATCAACCAACCAATTAAGTAACTAACCAAACAACCAATCAACCAACCAACCTCTCACAATTCACAAGCTTAGACTCATACCACCAAACGCCTGCCTACTTGACCATTATAGCGTGACCAATTCTGAATACGTATTGACGAAGGGTTGTTTTTGTGGTTTAGTTGAGTTTCTGGGTGTACAAAAAAACATGGGGTCGAGGGGGGAGAGAAAGAGATAAAAAGTGAGGGGGGGGTACACTTATGGTTATATTGTTCGGTTATAAAGCCCAGACTACGACTTTCTTATATTCTCTAAGAGGGATAAGTGTATATAAATACAGATGGGTATCATTTAAATTATTTTTATTTTGTACAGTTTCTAGGATCTGATCTAATGGGTAAAGTTTTAATGTATCCAGGACACATTGAAAGTGGGAACATGATGTAAGGAAACGCCTGGATACTGAATGATATGTCAGACGAACATTGGCTTGCCATGACGATATTAGTTGTGTTTAACCGTGTTTACTGAATCACCAACACTACCACTACCACCACCACCATCACCACTACTACTAGTATTACTGTAGTAGCTGTGGAGACGTTGGTACAGAGACACCACTATCATCTCCCCTCCTGCCTGTACTGTAAATATCACTACCACCACAACAAACACCAACACTACCACTACCACTATCACTACCACCACCACCACTACCATCACTATTACCACTACAGTAGCTGTGGAGATATTGGTATAGCTCGCCACACCATCATTGCTTCTCCTCATTCTACTACCACCAACACCACCACTACCACTACCACTACAACCACCACTACCACCATCACCACTACAGTAGCTGTGGAGATATTGGTACAGCCATTTACACCATCATTGATTCTCCTCACTCCACCACTAACATCATTACTTACAACAATTGTTTGTTTATACAGGAGTTGATTTATCAATAACATAACTACACCACCACTATCCAGTTGGACAGTTGCTGAGTGGCCATCACTTCCTGTCCGTCTGTCTGTGGAGGTGCTGTGGTTATACACAACAAGTGGAATATCACAAGTGAAAATGCTGCTGTGTTGTGTGTGGATGTGTGTGTTACTACTCCTGCTGCCATCGTCATTACCTGTGGAGGGAGGTGAGCTACGTATGTGGCGACCTGTACAACTTTCCTACGGACGCCTCACAAAGTATTCAAATCCCCTGCGAGAGACCACCCCTTTGCCCTCAGTTAAAAATCCTAACATCTACTGCAGCAATGCCTGCTCACTACTGGACTGGTGTATCCTGGTCTGTGTCACCCCCAACATCTCACCTACACAATGCATCTTCTCCAACATCACTGTTCTCCCTGGTTATGTGGAGACAAACTTAGCCGACGCCAACACTTGTTACACCAGTCACCCCAAAGACCTCGCTGTCAACACAAACATCACTGGGACCCCTCATCGTCAACAAACAGCTGAAAGAGTGGTAGAAAACCTCGTAGATGGTATTTATAGCTATTCAATGACTGAAACCTTTTATGGAGATTCAAGTTTCAAAGGTTGGTTTAAGATAGACTTTGGGAAGCCCACCACTTTCCAGCTTGTGGTCCTCTATGCTCAGAACAATGATTTTGCCCCTGCTTGCTTCACAAACTTAGAACTCCGTGTAGGTAACGATAAGGTCGAGACACCTCCTGAAGACTTTGCATCCTATGACCTGTTTGGTGTGTTCCCCGGCGTGGCCTATAAAAATCAGAGGGTCGAGATTCAGTCTCCCCGACCTGTGACTGCCAGGTACCTCTCTGTCACGAAACCCTCAGGCTGTTTTCAAGTGGCCCACATTGAGGTGTTCTGAACTACACTTATTGACAGCTGGTGGCATGACAACTTTCTTGATAGTCTATGTAATGATCTAGTAGATAACGAGCAAAAGATAGCTTTGAATTGTAATTATCGAGTTAACGTAATTGTGTAGGAAAGGTCCTGAATTATTTAAACCTACATTAATTACATTGTTTGTTTTGTCTAATTCTTGTATAATATCGTAAAGTTAGAAATTCGTAATAATAATTCGTGAAAACATTGTAAGGAAAATCGGAAGAAAATTGTTACAGAAAAACCATGATAAGAGAAGTACAGTATATAGCTAGCTTGATTAATTTATGTGTGTGTGTGGATAATTATTTATTAGTTGTAAAATTAGTTGGTCTAACTGAGAATAAAATATAGTAGAGTAACGTAATTAGTCTTTGTATGACCCTACATAGCTGATAAGAACTTTGGCCTTATAGTTAGTGCCTCAAACTCAAATCGGAAGAGTAAATATTCTGAGGCCCTCACCTGAGAGGATTGATCTCCCGACCTCTAGATTATGAGTCCAGAATACTAACCACTCAGCCACCTCCCCTACTATTCATGCATATATAATAGGAAACTTTAAGAGGGTGCTGGAGTAGGGGACAGGCTTGGGGGAATGCTGGAGTAGGGGACAGGCTTGGGGGGATGCGGGAATAGGGGGACAGGTTTGAGGGGGTAGAAAGACTGTCCCCTATTCCCGCACCTCCCTAATCCCCCTTTCCAAGCATGTCCCCCTACTCCTGCAGCCCCAACCCCCCCCTCGAACCCCCCCAAACCTAAGCACCCCAAAAAACATCCCCTCCATGCCTGTACCCTATTCCCGCACCCCCTTAATTAATAATAGTAAAATTAAGTCTAATATATTAAATATATTATAATTAAATATAATAATAATAGTAAAATTAAGTATTGCATGAGGGAAGGAGGAACAAGAGATAAAACTATTCTCCAGACGACTCGAAGCTTAAAGGGGAAATGTGTTGTGTTTTGGTAAAGCAACTGAATCCTCCAAACAATTCCAAGCAACAGAACACCATTATTTTTGGTCTTCTGGTCGTGTTTCCTGGCATACTTTGGAGGAATCAAGGCACTCCAATGTAACATAAGCGAAATACCAACCTCCCCCCCCCCTTATAATAGTCTGGGTTATGGTAAGAATTATAATACCACACAAATAACATATTGTCTCTCCTCTCTCTCTCTCTCTCTCTCTCTCTCTCTCTTTCTTTGTGTGTGTGTGTCTTTCTTTCTAGTTTCACTTGTTTTATACTTTTTATGAGAGAGAGAGAGAGAGAGAGAGAGAGAGAGAGAGAGAGAGAGAGATCACACATGGTATCCCTTCTACCTCAACCAGGCCATAAAAAAATAACATATAGATAGTCAGAGGTAAAAGCCGTATATTGAAAAGTAAGGGTTTACAAAGGCTCTCTAAATACGAGTGAATGAAAGAGGGAGCGAGAGAAAGAGTCAGTCTTCGTAATTCCTGTTGTAGTGTTCAAAAATTAATCTCTTAAAAATCCCAGGTTGTATCCATAGGGAGTCGAACCTGGCATCAGAGCTCTCAACTTGGTAGCGTGTGTGACTGAGCAGACAAGGTAGGCATGGGTAGGTTGGCATTGTGTGGTGAGACGGCCACCTTTGCAGTTGTTGGATATTAAGCCAGGACAACTAAGCCAACCACAACCTATGCAGGCGGTTGGATTCGGCCAGGACAACTAAGCCCAGCCACAATTTCACTTCGTCATACTTATGTTACCACTCACTACCATCCCACCGCTGCCACCATTTGTAGTGTTCAGAAATTAATCTTTAATAAATCCCAGGTTGTATCAAAGGGGAGCTGAATCCGGTACTGGACCAACATTAGACAGGAACTCTACCAATGAAGTGTCGAGATTTTGCCTTTATCTCTCTGTCTGGTCCAGTCACTACACTGTCAACATGTTTATCAATAATATGTATATAGTTAGTCAGTCAATTTGTGGTTAAAGAGAGAGGTAGCCAGACTTACCAATTCCTATTATTATGTTTATCAATAATATGTCAATAATATCAGTCAATTTGTGGTTAAAGAGAGAGGTAGCCAGACTTACCAATTCCTATTATTATGTTTATCAATAATAAGTGTATAGATAGCCAGTCAGTTAGTGGTAAAAAGTAACCTGTATTTAGGAAAGGGTTTAAATTTAAAACGAAAAGTATTTATGAATGAGAGAGGGGATCTTTTTAGTGTACAGTCATGGACTTTAAGTTTCAATACACATATGGAAGATTCAGACAATTTACTGACTAATGTTTTCACGTTCTCATAAGATGCTATTATTGTTTTGAATAAGGAGTGTGTAAATTTTATTATGTTACTTATTCCTGTGCGTGTGTGTGTGTGTGTGTGTACCTTTTGGAGTCAATGTAGGCCTCCAAACTCAGCTACAATAGTTGACATAGTTTGGAGGAATCAGTAGCCTTCCAATTTCCCATAATAGGTTACTTACTCCCCTTAAATAAATATGAAACACACTGCAGCCAGGTTATATTATTTTACAGCAGAGAAAATCTCACGACGCTAAAGTAATAACATTTAATTTTTAGCCACTATCCTTCCTTCCTCCCTCCCATTGGCTTCTATCACATGCCTGACTGGAAAATAACCCTGTGATTACTATTATAACACCAGGCAATAACCCCTTCAATTTGGAGGGCTTAGAAGGGAGAGTTTTTGGTGGGGGAGTGATGTTGTTGTTGTTGTGTGTTGATGTGTATGTGTGTGGGGGTGGGGGAGAGTGATGTTGTGGGGGGGGTGATGTTGTGTGTGTGTGCGTGTGTGTGTGTGTGTGTGTGTGTGTGTGTGTGTGTGTGTGTGCTCTCTGAGAATTTCATACTTTTATATTTATTTTTTTAGTGTTAGGTAGAGAAACAAAATATGTCAACTATCTAAAAAAATGTGTCTTAATAGGAGAATACACTTTTAGTATATTGGAGCGCCTTGATTCCTCCAAAGTATGTCATAAAACAGGATCAGGTTAACATAAATTATGGTGTTCTGTTGCATAGAGTAGTTTGTAGTAATCACTTGCTCCACATTCACCAACAAAATAATGACAGACAGACAAAAACAGTCACATATACACATATACAAACAGACAGACAAACAAGAACAGTCACATAAACAAACAAACAGACAGAGAGACAAACAGATAAACACAAACAAACAGACAGACGAACAAATAAACAGTCAGACAAGCGGGCCACACAGAGCTGAGTGTCAAAAGAATTCTAGCAACAACTTGGATGTTTACTTACTCACTGCTGCTGCTGCTCCTCCAACTCGTGTCAATAGTGTACAGAGGAGGGATTACGAGACAGACGGGTACATGGATGGGGTAGGTACGGTACAGTTGTGCAAGTAGAGAGTGCAAGATAAATTTGGCTGTATATTGCAACATCTAGTAATTCTTTGTAGTAAATATTCGTATCAAACACAAACACATACACAAACAAACATACACACACACACACACACACACACACACACACACACACACACACACACACACACACACACACACACACACACACACACACACCAAAAACAGCCAATACCAGCAAACGGGGAATAAGATAAACAAAAATAGAAGCACAGAAAAGAAAACATCCAGACATTCAGACAAACGATAAGAAAAACAAGAAGACATGCAAAAACAAAAGGAAAACACACACACATACATACATAAAAAAATAACAGCATAAAAATAGAAAAACATACATACAAAAAAAAAAAAAAAAAAAAAAACATACATACATACAAAAATAACAGCATAAAAATAGAAAAACATACATACAAACGGAAAGGAAAAAAAACCATATATACATACATACAAAAATAACAGCATAAAAATAGAAAATCATACATACAAACAAAAAAGAAAAAAAACAAAACACACACATACATACATACATAAAAAAATAACAGCATAAAAATAGAAAAACATACATACAAACAAAAAGGAAATAAACACACACACATACATACAAAAATAACAGCATAAAAATAGAAAAAACATACATACAAACAAAAAGGAAAAAAAAAAAAAACATACATACATACAAAAATAACAGCATAAAAAATAATAGAAAAACATATATACAAACAAAAAGAAAAAAAACAACACACATACATACATACAAAAATAACAGCATAAAAATAGAAAAACATACATACATACAAAAATAAACTAGAAAGACATATATACAAGCAATATACGGTAAAAAAAAAAACCCAGAATAGCATACATATAAACAACATGAAAAAACAAAAAAAAAAAAAAACAAAAACATGCATTCAAACAACATAAAGACACACACACACATACAGTCGTGGTCAAATATAATCATCCATATAGGGGTAACTCACATAAGAGTTTGACAACTTCCCTTTGTTCCTTAGATGATAAACTTTCCAATAAATAAGTTAACTACCATATTTTAATTTAATACAAGCAGCTACACACTACTTAAAACAATAATATCACATGTGAACGTGAAAACATTAGATAGCAAATTGTTTGAGATAATCTTATGTGGATGATTATTACTGACCTCGACTGTACATACAAACAAAATTAAAAAAACACACACACATATAAACAACAACATAAAAAGCAAACACAACACACAAACAAACAACAAAATGAAAAAAATAACACACACACACACACACACACACACATACAAGCAGAGTCACGTATAACCAGAGATAATAACCCCACAACTTCATCCATTTCTACCCCCTCCTCCCCCCCCCTCCCTGCCTCGACGCCCCCCCCCCCTTTTTTCCTCTGATCTTCCCCATCTTTATTATTTATGAGGGCAGATTTCTTGCTTCCTCCCCTCCCCAACTCTGTCCTGGACTGCAATTTTCTGGGGTGTAAAGTTGGTGTTTATGATAGTGGTGGTGGTGGTGGGTTGGTGGGTTGTTGGTGGGTTGGAAAGGAAAGGGTGGGGGATGGGTTGGTTGGGAGGGAAAAGGATAAAGGATAGGGGATGGGTTGTTGTGGTGGTCGTGGGTTGTTGGTGGGTTGGAAGGGAAAGGGGATGGGTTGTTGGTGGGTTGGTTGGAAAGGAAAGGGTGGATAGGGGATGGGTTTGTTGGTTGGTTGGTTATGGGATGGTGATGGTGGTTGTGGTGGTCGTGGGTTGTTGGTTGGTTGGAAGGGAAAGGGGATGGGTTGTTGGTGGGTTGGTTGGAAAGGAAAGGGTGGATAGGGGATGGGTTGTTGGTTGGTTGGTTGGTTATGGGATGGTGATGGTGGTTGTGGTGGTCGTGGGTTGTTGGTTGTTGGTGGGTTGGTTGGTTGGAAGGGAAAGGAATAAGGATATGGGATGTGGGAAGGGGTATGGGGTGAATTGGGAGAGATAGGAAGAAGGATGTGGAGAGGGATGGGGAAAATGTGGTTGGATAGGATTGGGGATGGGTGGAAAGGGAAGGGATTGAATAGGGTGAAAGGAGAAGTGATGGGGAAAAGAAAGAAGGATGGAGAAGTGATGGGAAAAGAGAAGAGGGAAGGAGAAGGGAAAGAAGAGGATAAGAAGTGGGTCATGGGAAGGAAAGGGGAAGGGAGAGAGGGAAGAAAGGATTGGGAAAGGAAGCAAAGAGGGTGGGAAAGGATAAAGAGGAAGGGGAGAGGGTGGAAGGGAAGGGAAGGGAAGGTGAAGAAAAATGATGAGAGAGAGAGAGAGAGAGAGAGAGAGAGAGAGAGAGTCAGTGAGTCAGGGGGAATAATGAAATAAGAAAGGAATTTAAGAAGGAAGTAATAGAAGGGAGAAACGAATGATTGAAAGGAGAGAAGGAAGGATGAAAACAGGAAGGAGGGAAACAGAAAAAGGAAGAAAGAAAGAAAGGAATGAAGGAAGTGAATGAATGAAGGAAGGATGAAGGAATGAAGGAAACAGAAAAAGGAAGAAAGAAAGAAAGAAAGAAAGAAAGGAAGGAAGTGAAGGAATGAAGGAAGGAATGAAGGAAGGAATGAAGGAAGTGAAGGAATGAAGGAAGGATGAAGGAAGGAAGGATGAAGGAATGAATGAAGTGAATGAAGGAGTAAGTCAGTAATTACTCTGAACCATAATCCCATTAATAATAGACAAGGGAAGGGGGGAGGGGGGAGGGGGGGCACAGAATGGAAGGGGGGAGGTAGGGGGGGTAGGGAGGGAAGTGAGTTATGGAGAGAGAGAGAGAGAGAGAGAGAGAGAGAGAGAGAGAGAGAGAGAGAGAGAGAGAGAGAGAGAGAGAGAGAGAGAGAGAGAGAGAAAGAGAGAGATATTGGTACACAGATTAATAGACAGATATATACAGCAAGAGAGAGAGAGAGAGAGAGAGAGAGAGAGAGAGAGAGAGAGAGAGAGAGAGAGAGAGGAGTTGAAAGCAAGGAAGTAAAGAAAATGGACCAAATAAAGTGAAGAAGGGAAATAAAATAATAAATAATAATAATAATAATAATAATAATAAATAGAAGGGAAGGGTGACCACCAAACCCAGGTAATAACATAATATATTTGTAAATAAAATAGTTTGTGTTATGTAATATGTAATTGCTTTGAAAATCTGTAATAATAATGTTTAAATAAAAAAAAATAAAAAATAAAATAAAAAAAAGGAAAGGGAAAGGAAAGGAAATAGAGGAGAAGGAAGGGAAGGAAAATAAACGAAAGGAAGGAATTAGAAGAGAAGGAAGGAAAAGGAAAGGAAACAGAAAAGAAGGAAGGGAAGGAAAGGAAAGGAAAGGAAGGAATTAGAAGAGAGAGAAAATGAAAGGAAGGAATTAGAAGAGAGAGAGAATGAAAGGAAGGAATTAGTAGAGAAAGAGAGAGAATGAAAACAGAAGATAGAGAGAAGAGAGGGAAAGGGAAGGAAGGGA
>JAWZYT010007110.1:0-10000 GCA_034508575.1 Petrolisthes manimaculis | reverse complement strand
CCAACTTGTCAATCATTCATAGTGCCACCGCCACCACCACCACTACCACTACTACTACCACCACTACTACCACCATAGCCTAGCACCTACCACCACCAACGCCTAGCACCTACCACCACCACTACTACCACCATAGCCTAGCACCTACCATCACCACCACTATCACCACTACCACCCTGATGTTACTACCAATACTGCCACCACCATCACCACCCTGTTACTACTACCACTACCACCATCACTTACTAGACTACCACCACCACCACTACCACCACCACCCAATTGCTACTACCTGTTACCTGTTATACCGTCACACCGTCACCTACCAACCAACTAACGTCACTCAGTCATTACCACCTTACTGTTACTACCACAACCAACCATCCTAACATCATTAGTTAATTTTCACCATTACCACTACCACTCTCTTCCTTTTAACCACTACCACCACCACTACTACTACTTATATTACTACTCTTACTTACATTACGTACGTACTTACTATTACAAGTACTACCACCTCTACTACTACTACTACTACTACTACTATTACTACCACTACTACCACCACGCGAGCCACAAGATTAGGCTATGAATATAAATAATGGCCAAGAAAGTTATTTGGTCGTAAAATATTTGTGGGTGATTCGTGATTGGACGGTAAACAAAACGGATGATTGGACGGTAAATAAAAAGGATGATTGGACAGTAAACAACGGGATGATTGGACGGTAAACAACTGAATGATTGGACAATAAACAGAATGATTGGACTGTAAACAACGGTATGATTGAACGGTAAACAAGAGAAATGATTGTAGGGTAAACAAGAGATCTTAATGATTGGACGGTAAACAACAGAATGATTGGACGGTAAACAACAGAATGATTGGACAGTAAACAAGACATGATTGGACAGTAAACAAGAGGAATTATTGGACGGTAAACAAAAGAAATGATTGGACGGTAAAAAAAAGTGATAATTGAACGAAATGACTGGATAACAACACAGTAAACAACAAGGAGGTAAACAATGTAAACACGTGAGTAAACTGGATGTCAGTAAAGAGAATTGTGAGTTGAGTGGAGGGGAAAACTAATCAAGAAATGGAATGAACCCCAAAATGTAAATAATAGAAATATTATTACACCAATCATTCACACTATACAAATATGAACAATAAAGTATGAAGGAAACAGCAGAGTTTTTTTTATGAAAAGCAAGACTAAATGATACTATATTAACTTCCTGAATGGTATTGGATGTAATGTGATGAATGGGGTAATTGAACAGAAAACTTTTGGTAGAATGGGTAGGGTACTATTGTTGCCTATATAGACTCCATTACAGACAATAATATAAACATTTGGTTAGTCAGGCGATAGCAAAGAAAAATAACAACCGACTGACTGACTCTTTTTTTTTATCCAACCCACTCTCACTCACCCAATCGTTCTTTACTTTTATGTCTATATTGTTTTCTTCTCTCATCCTTTCTCTACTTTCTCTAGCTTTTTCCAAATTTCCTTATTACTACAATCACCATAAGCACACACACCCTCTCTCTTTCTCTCTCTCTCTCTCTCTCTCTCTCTCTCTCTCTCTCTCTCTCTCTCTCTCTCTCTCTCTCTCTCTCTGCTTCATCTCATTCGCTACCATCACTTATTTTTCTACTGTACTTTATTTAACCCTCCTTTTCATCACTGTTTTCTTCCTTAATATTCACACTTTCTTCTGACTCTTCCCGCACTCCTCTTCCTATACGTGATTTTGCCTCTTTACTCCTTTCCCTCACCACGTTCCTTCTTTGTATAATTATACCATCCTCATCGGTCAACCTAACCTTCCCCCTCCTACACCCTTTTTTTCCATCCACTTAACATTTTCCCATTCCCCCTTCCCATTCACCTCCTAGTCATGCAGTCTTTCCTTCACTCACTGCCTCGCATTTATTTAACCCATTCCCTTATTTCCCTAACCCATGCAGCACCTTTCTCTACAACTAACAATTATTCCCATTCCGTCACGCTTTTATTTTCCCATTTTCCTCATTCATTATCCCTCTTTAAATCCATTCCCTTTCTTCCCTATAACCCATCCCCTTCCTCCACTAACTACTCCCCTTTCACTCTCCTTTTCCCTCTTTTCTTTTCTCACCATTCCTCCCTCCCTTGCACTGTAGTTTTCCTTCTCTCCCTACCTTACTCTCATTAACCTTTCTCTTCGTCCCCTAGCCCTCCCCAGCACCCCCTCTTTGGCTCCCTCCTCCTAGCCCTTCCCATCACTCCTTCTCTGGCTCCCTCCTTCGCCAAGCCCTTCACCTCACTCCTTCCTTCGTTCCTTCTCTGCCTGCCTGCCTGCCTGGCCACCACCTCGCCTGTCTCACCACCGTCTGTCACCCAAACTTTCCCCTCTTCCTGGAGACGCGCTCGGGTTCAGCCCATCCTGAATAAAGGTGAACGCTCTTACCTTCTGTGTGTCTTTCCATTCCTTTCTCTGCATGTGTACCCTTCTCTGACCTCCTTCCCATTTTCTCTGTGTACCCTTCTCTGACCTGTGTACCCCTTTCTCTGTATTCTTCTCTGACCTTCTACCTCTTTCCCTGTTTCATTCTGTGACCTTCCCTCCCTTTCTCTACATCCACTCTTACTTTGTGTGTCTTTTCATTCCTTTCTCTGTGTACCCTTCTCTGACCTTCCCATTTTCTCTGTGTTTACCCTACTATGACCTGTGTACCCCTTTCTCTGTATTCTTCTCTGACCTTTTACTTCTTTCCCTGTATCATTCTGTGGTCTATCCTCCCTTTCTCTGTACCCTATCTTCCTTTCTCTGTACCCTCTCTTCCCTTCTCTGTACCTTTAATTATGTGACCTTCCCTCCCTTTCTCATACCTTCTGTGACCTCCCCTCCCATTTCCTGTACCCCCTTTTCCTATTCTTTTCCCCTCTAATATCAATCTCTTCCATTCCATTCTCTTATATGCCTACTTTTAAAACTAAACCCTTGAAAACCTGGTGTTTTCTATAATAAAATAAATTATGATGGTGTAGTGAAATCATCTGGCATTTTTACAGACACGTTATTCTCGACTTAGACCGGAAGCTATAGAAAAAAATTGTTAAGAAGGTTTTGACATCAGCAGTGCTTCTTTTCACACGAACTAACTAATAATCAGCTTTCTAACGTTATTCATATCATTAAAAAAAAAAAAAATGGTACTTGTAGTTTATGGGTCAAGGGGAGATTATTTTGTTGGTGAATAGGAAGGTCTCTGATTCATCCAAACTATGCCACGAAACAGATCCCTTAACGATACCACTGAGGGCGTCTGTTTTCTAGCACAGTTTGGAGGAGTCAGAGAACTTCCAATTAATGCTCATAAATCTGGAGCAACTGATTTCTCCAAACTATTCCAAGCAACAGGCCACTATTCTATTTGTCCATCTGGTTGTGTTTCCTGGCATACTTTGGAGGAATCACGGCACTCCAATGTACCAAAAGTATACTATCCAACACACATACTCTTTTAAGCCCTTCCTTTTCTTTACTTATTTCCTTCGCTTCCTTCCATTTTTTTTCCTATGCGCCTCTAATGTGTTGAATCTTTCTCGTTTCTTTTTCTTTTTATTCCATCCCATCCATTCTTCACAATGTATTGGTGTTCTGTAGTTTTCTTTCTCTCCCTTTACCTTCTTTCATCATACGTTATCTAAAGTGTTCTCTTCTCCTTCTCTTTATTCCAGTTCATATGTACTATTTTTATTATTTTTATTCATTTTTTCATATATTTGTGTTTCTCTTTTCATCCCTGCCCTTTTTCTCAGTAGCTTTCGTGTTTATTTCTTCGTTTTCCTTCGTTCTCTTCCCATGCTCTTTTCTCTCCTATCCTCCTTCCCCTTCTTTCATCCGGTGTCTCTCTCTCTTCCTATCCTCCTCTATTCTTCCCATTCCTGCTAATTTCCTTTTCCAACTCCATTTCTTACTTCTTCCTCCCTAATTCCTATTCTCCATCCCCTCTTTCAATCCTTTCTTTTCTGTTTATCTCTCTTTGTTATTCATCTTTTCTATCAATTCAGCCTTTCCTTCTTCATTCTGTACTCACCATCCTCGCTTCTTCCCTCTTCTCCCCTTCCTCCTTCGTATTATTTTTCTCTCCTTTCTCTTCCCTTCTTCCTTCCTTTACACATACTTTCTACCTCCCTTCCGCCCCCTCCTTTTCTCTCCTTCTACTTCCTCTTTTCTATGGCCCTCTAAACTATTATAAATTCTTTAACTCACCTTGCGAGCTTAGACTTTCTCTTCTGTCTCTCCTCCTCTCTTTATTTCACACACACACACACACACACACACACACACACACACACACACACACACACACACACACACACACACACACACACACACACACACACAAGAGCACACAAGGACATACATACACACACAAACGTACACATACAAGCAAACATACGTACACATACAAGCACACACACACACACAAGTAAATACAACAATAAAACTCAATATTGTATAACTTATCCGAATTTCTTAAATAATCTGACAACCTACGAAAACAAACCATACAAATCGCACATTATAGTGAAATTCCTACTTTTACACACAACATCCAAATGACCAGAGGAATACAACACCAAAACCCAAAGACGTGTGTGAATATAAGAGAACTTTTTTTTTTCAAGTCGTCAGAACATAATAATTTGGTGGGGGATGTGACAAGGTGGTGGTGGTGGTGGTGGTAAGAGAAGTGTGTGTGTGTGTGTGTGTGTGTGTGTGTGTGTGTGTTGTGTCCGTCAATGCTGTAAGCGACTAATGACCACCCTATAATAATAATACTAATACTAATGAGCCTAATCAACATAGGTGAGATTGGTTTCATTATACGTCTACTACAATGTCTGTCTTCCCTCCTCCTCCTCCTCTTCCTCTTCCTACTCCTCCTCCTCCTCCTCTTCCACCTCCTACTCCTCCTCCTACTCCTCCTCCTCCTCCTCCTCCACCTCCTCCTCCTCCTCCTCCTCCATCACTTCATTTACCTCTCCTCCTCTCCTCCTCCATCACCTCAAACACTTCCTCCTTCTCCTCCCGTCCTGTCCCCACTCCTCCTCCATCACCTTAAATACCTCCTCCTCTTGCTCCTCCTCCTCATTCACCTCTTGCTCCTCCTCCTCCTCCTCCTCCTCCACCTCCTCCATCACCTCATACACCTGCTCCTCCTCTTTCCCCACTTCCTCCTCCTCCTCCTCCTCCTACTACTACTACTCCAACACCTCATATACCTCCTCCTCCTCCTCCAACACCTCATAAACCTCCTCCTCCTCTTTCCCCACTCCTCCTCCACCTCCAACACCTCATACACCTGCTCCTCCTCCTCCTCCACCTCCTGAAGACATCGAACCAAGAGTAAGAGACATAAATAGTGTAGTGTGAGTCGTCTTCACATCTAGTTAGGGTAATAAGGGACGAGGTTACAATGCCTCACTAGTCCTGCTTCTATTGTCATCAGCTGGGTCCCCTATATAATATACACACATCACTCATCATACTCTATATACATAATTATTGTTGTACGCATTCATACTCATTGAACATACACACATGACGCATTATACGGTATACATAAATGTTGTGCGCATTCATTAAAGTATAAGAGTAAGTTCACCACACGTTGGGAGAAACACAGACACAAGCATACACAATCTCTCTCTCTCTCTCTCTCTCTCTCTCTGCTTGATTCGTTGCTTTGGTGTTTAAGTGTGTGTGTAGCGCTCTCTCTCTCTCTCTCTCTCTCTCTCTCTCTCTCACACACACACACACAGATAAACAGGAGCCTGGTGACAGCTGAAGTGCCAGGTACATTGAATAACCCTGCTAAATAATTCTGAAGTACAGGTCTCGAGTATCACGTCGTCACACTACCTATGACAAGAGTCCACTACCACCACATAAGGTACATACATATAGTCTCAGTCAATAGTCTTGCAACACACCCTATAAAGTACACTCAATAGTCAATAGTCCTGTAACACAACCTATAAAGTACACTCACGGTCAATAATCTTGCAACACACCCTATATAGGTACAGTTACGGTCAATTATTATATGATTATTATATGTCGATATTATATATCGACTCTGGCTAACGGAAGAGGATGGAACTTGCCAACTTCACACACAGCAAACGTCTTATCCAAGAAATTAACACTTCTCTTGTAGCTAACTGACAGGAATAAAGTTGCTTGAAAACATAGACAACTTTTAAGTAATATAATATAACTTCCTTTGCAACACTCTGGCACCAACAGCAACGAGGGTGGTACGTACACAGTGAATTAATTAATGGGGTAAGAAGTACAGCGTTGGTAAATATGGAGCAACTGATTCCCGGAAACATGCATGACCAGATAAGCATAAGTAATGTTGGTCTGTCGCTTGGAATAGTTTGGAGGAATCAGTTGCTTCCGAATTACCATCACAGTACCTTTAATTAGCTCTTACGTCAACTCATAGGGCAGGTGTGCAGGAAGGGGTGGCCTCACTATTTTGAAAAGACAGATTTGAAGTAAAAGATTTAGAGTGGAAATGTGCAGCTTGGGCGTGAACTATCTAATTGGCCAAAGCTTTGAAGTGTTTACAGTACTCAGGGCAGGGTGGGTTCAATTCTCAATACTCTCGATTCTTTTTCTAGATGCCAGGTAAGACTGATGACACCTGTAGAAAATAATAATAAAGAACAAGAAACTATACTTGCAAGTTTCCCATACCATACCCTCTAATAACTAATATATACATGGGTAAGATGACGGTGTAAACTGTTTGATTGTGGTGAAGTGACGAATGATTGTGATGAAAGTTTAGATGTGAATGGTGGTGAAGGTTTAGATGTGAAGGGTGGTGAAGGTTTAGAGGTGAATGATGCATGCTATAGTGATGACGGTGTGAGACTGGGTTACCGTACCTTCATGCCATCTAGCGGCAGTCATACCATAAGACACACAACATTAGATATAATTATAGACTGAGACTCCTT
This sequence comes from Petrolisthes manimaculis, assembly GCA_034508575.1. NCBI lineage: Eukaryota > Metazoa > Arthropoda > Malacostraca > Decapoda > Porcellanidae > Petrolisthes > Petrolisthes manimaculis. Next base: position 2,954 of record JAWZYT010007110.1, on the reverse strand, counting down.
TCCTCACTCCCCTGCCACTTGTGTTCGGCATCACTCATCTTCTTTGCTGACAACCTTCTTAGATTTCCTTCATCCTCCTTCCTTCCTGTCTCCCTCAATCACTTCCCTTCATCTGTGTCTGTCTGCTTTCCCTTCCTTCCCCTCTCTCTGCATGCGTCTGCCTTTTCCTTCCTTTCTCTCCCTCCCTCCCTCTGTCCGTCTGTCTCTGTCTGTATCTTTCTGTCCGTCTGTCCGTCTGTCTGTCTGTCTCTTTCTGTCTGTCTGTCTGTCCACAATCCTTCCTATCTTCTTTTTCATACCTGTTTCTAACCAAGTTCCCTTCCTGTATCCGAACCTTCTTTCTCCTCCACCTCCACATTTCCTTTCTTGCCTGCCACTCCAACTCATCTCCTCCACAAACACATCTCACATGGATATTCGCTCATATCAACTTTTACGCCATAAACAACACTCAAGCACCCCCTTCACACGCACACCACACTCAAGCAACACACACACACACACACACACACACACATTAAAGTTGCTCTTTACGTCATGCGGACATAAACGTGTTCTCGTAGTAACTGTCTCATTTGGGTTTTCATCAAATTTTTTATCATTCTAGATGGTTGCCTCATGTTACTTCTTTGGTTAATCTGTCATACAGTATATGGTGAATGCACAATCACAGTATAAGGGGTTAATTGTGTGCGTTTAAACGTTAGTGTGTATACCATCAAATCAGGGTAGGTCGACTCGTATGTAAATCTTAGTTCCTGTGACCATGAAAGTTGAATAATCCCTCGCCTTTCATCCTTTACCTAACATCCCTTGACCTGCCTATACCCACATCCATCTATCCTACTGTACTTACTTTTCTATACAAATATGACACTCACATTATAACTAATATAATTGACCAACATGCATTTCGATAAAGTTGAAACAAATGTGATGCACCACATGACTGAAACACCAAAACATATTATTATTTTGATATTTATAACCTGCACACTACACAAGGGTTGGTCATGCGAGAAGTGGTTAAGGGGGTGTGGGAGTAGGGGACAGGCTTGGGTTTTTTTAGGGGGTGCTGGAGTAGGGAGACAGGCTTGTGGGGGTTAGAACGGTGCGGGAATAGGGGACAGGCTTCCAAACCCACCCACACCAAGCCTGTCAATCTACTCCTGAACCCCCCAAAATCCCCCCAAGCCTGTCCCCCTATTCCCACAGCCCCTTAATGTGTTTCATGCGGATGGAACACTCACTGGCTTTTCAATATTGAAAGATGGTTACGTAAGACACTAGCATTAAAAAAAATTATACTTCAGAAATATATATAATGGAAAATATACTGTAAGTACAAGAAAACTTCACCAAAACCTGAAGGGCAATGAATGAACCCCACCTTTTATGTAGCGTACTTCACATGTGTCATTTATAATCCTCTGTGTTCACGAAAATTTCCTAATCTTAGCATAATTCAAATATACAAAGCACTTTCGAATTTATGCAACAAAACACCACATTTTTATATAGATTGTATTCATCCAGACCCCACTTTTCTAAGTATAATGATGGGTAACTGAAGAAAAAAACAAACGGATAGAATAAGATGGTGTGTGTTTCCAGTGATATGGACCATATACAATAGTCTCTCATTCAAGTTCCCTCCTCCTTGGCCGCAAAATTCTCACAGTCCTTCCCATCCTCCCACAATCCACAACAAAATAACTTCATTTATCCTCGTTACTGTTAAATTATCACTTGATTGCCATATCTACCTTGCACTTCCAAACATATCTCTTTACTTCCCTCTATCAAGCAAAAGTTCTTTCCTACATAAAACTCTCATTCATCACTTTTTTACTAAATCTTTGCACTGATGTCTTCCTCGACTTCTCTTTGCCTCATATTCGTTGATATATACGGTTTTCATTACCCTCATTCCATTCATGCTCTCCAGGTACTCATATTCATATAGAGTTATTAGATTAAGTCCAAATTAAACACCAAAGTACCGAATCAGAGAGAGAGAGAGAGAGAAAGAAAGAAAAAAAGAAAGAGAGAGAGAGAGAGAGAGAGAGAGAGAGAGAGAGAGAGAGAGAGAGAGAGAGAGAGAGAGAGAGAGAGAGAGAATTACTTAAATGATCATTACGCAGGGAGTAACCGAGGATTAAACTGACCTCTGATGGGTGGTGTGTATTTCACCGTGACTGTATCTAAATCAAAAGTATATATACACACACACGCACACACACAGCCCATAAAAACACCCATAAATGCCATTATCAGTGATGGAGTACAAATAACCCTAGTTTACATCGTTATAAGTTAGTTAAAGCTGATTTATGGCTATTGATTACACCAAAGTCATCAACCAACCAACCAACCAACCAACCTCCTGTCTCTCGGGAGTATCACACAACAGACACCTATTTTCTCCGTTCCCCGTCCACCATCCTCCGATCTATAGTTACTGTAAATCTGATGAGCTCACAATACGTTACTTCCTTAAACTATTGCATCAAACTGTACGGTGCTGTGTCCCAGGAGGCGGTGTAAGTGATTCATATGATAGAATTCTGATTACTAAAGCCATTATCATCCTCAATCGAAAGAAATACTGTTACGCAAATGTGAGTCAAGCATAGATGAGGGAATGACCACCAATTGACTATGTATGTAATAAATGAAAGATTCTAGGACTCCCTTAAAATTAACCTTTCTTCCATAAAGCACGTGTTACTTTTTTTTACTAGATCCACGTGTGTTAGAAACTTGTGAAATTAATGGGACCCTGATTTATCGAATTAATGATAGTATGTCCATAAATTGAATAGGCACTACACACAATAGGTATACTAGGGAGGACACAGACACACACACACACACACACACAAAGTGGACATGAACGTGGCCAGTTGAGTTGCGAGGGGTGGGCTGGTGGGAAGTTTGTGATGAATGTGTAC
>JAWZYT010007109.1:30000-31478 GCA_034508575.1 Petrolisthes manimaculis | reverse complement strand
TTAATATTAATTATCCCATGAAATAAATGGGATTAATATTAATTATATCATGAAATAAATGGGATTAATATTAATTATCCCATGAAATAAATGGGATTAATATTAATTATATCATGAAATAAATGGGATTAATATTAATTATCCCATGAAATAAATGGGATTAATATTAATTATCCCATGAAATAAATGGGGTTAATATTAATTATCCCATGAAATAAATGGGTTAAATATTAAATCATTATCCCATGAAATAAATGGGTTAAATATTAATTATCCCATGAAATAAATTAATTTAATATTAAATCATTATCCCATGAAATAAATGGGTTAAATATTAATCAATAATTAGTACCCATTATTACCTCTGATTCCCCATATCTAGTGAAAATTCCCCATAGTTGGCAACACTTATAGAGAAAAAAATGTTGGCTGAAAATTACTGTTGAATGGCAGTCCATAAATGTGGTTACTGAGTTGACTACCCCTCCCCCCCTACCCCCCATTAGGGGAATATGGGGGGGGGAGGGGGGGTGTATTAGGGGGTATGGGGGAGGGGGTGTAGGGGTGGTAGCTTAGAATGAACCAGCTTCGAATAAGTGAATCAGCTTCGAAGCTACCACCCCTACACCCCTCCCCCATATCCCCTAATACACCCCCACCCTCCCTCCCAACACCCCCTACACCCCCCCCCCATATTCCCCTAATGGGGGGTAGGGGGGGAGGGGTAGTCAACTCAGTAACCACATTTATGGACTGCCTTTCAAACCGTAATGCCAAATTTGGCCTTTTTTACCGACGTTTGGCCTTTAATTCCCGAGTATTTTATTTATAATAATTGGTTTTCTTTTATTTTTTTGTCATAGAAAACTTAATAATTATCAGATATTTTTATGGGAGACTATTTTATTTTTATTTTTATTTTAATTAAAGGGAAATAATTTTATTAATAATAATAATACATACAAACATACACATACATACATAAACACACACAGGTATACATATATACAAACATATACATACACACAAACACACACCCATGCACGTGGATACATACATACATACAAACAAACATACATACATATACATACACACATACACATACATACATGCATACATATACATACACACATACACATAGATACATACATATACATACATACATACACACATAAATACATACATATACATACATACATATACACATACACACATAGATACATACATACATATACATACACACATACACATACACACATACATACATATACATACATACATACACATAGATACATACATACAAACACACATACATAAAAAAAAAAATAATATTCTTTCTACAAATAATTGTCTATATAAAATTATCTATCTATCTATCTATCTATCTATCTATCTATCTCAATAATACCCCTAGTAATGATTTAATATGGTGATATCTATCTATCTATCTATCTATCTATCTATCTATCTATCTATCT
>JAWZYT010007109.1:0-25000 GCA_034508575.1 Petrolisthes manimaculis | reverse complement strand
TTCTGTCTGTCGCTCTCTTATTAGAGTAATTAGACTGACCAGTGACCATTAAGGTGTGTGTCAGTGTGGGGAGAAGTGTTAGGAGTCGAGGTGTCTGGTTTTGTTGAGTGGAGTGGAGTGGTCGAGATCAACACCAACACATACATTACATAAATATGGTACACGTTATATATATATAATAAATAAATACTTGTATTCACTAATCATAGACACGCTAATTGTATGTTCTGACTGGACCAATCAGAGACATCATTGGCAAACATAACCTGTCTACAGACGCTTATTTTCTGGTGTACTCTCTCTCTCTCTCTCTCTCTCTCTCTCTCCAAGAAGGGAGTGTGTGACCTTGAAAGTGTGTAGAAGCAGTGATCATCGTGGTGTCCTTCCTCTCCCTCCCAGCTTCAGTCCTATAACAGTTACAGTACTGGTAGTGAGTTTTGATTTTATTATAATACACACAGGTGTATCCAAGGCCAATATATACTGACCTTGGGTGTATCGGGATCAGCTGCTGGTGTCGGTGTCTTGAGTTGTCACTTAGCAGGGGAAGTGGCGGTGTTCTCAGTAGGTGTTGTAGAATGTCTCTCACTCCACAAGCAGACGGCTGGTGTTATTCTGTTTGTCCATCAATGTCTATAATAATAATAACATTGGTCCCATGGAGGTATAATCTCCACAACAACAACAACAACATTCCAATGCTCTCAGCGAACACGAGATTAAGGGCCATATTACAGTGTTGGTAAATCTGGAACAGCTGATTCCTCCAAACTATTTCAAGCAACAGGACACTGTGATGTTTGCTCATCATCTATAGTCCTGTTTCCTGGCCTACTTTGGAGGAATCAAGACACTCCAATGTACCATAAGTATAGTACCACCTTAATTAAGGAGACATTCTTTTGGTGGGTGGTAAATTGGATAGTCTCTGATTCCTTCAAACGATACCTTGAAACAGATCCCCACATATAAGTACCATTGAGGGCATCTGTTTCCTGGCATACTTTGAAGGAATCAAGGCACTTCAATTTCCATACCAAAAGTGTATTAGCCCCATAATTAAGGGCCATTATCCTTGTGGTCTGTGTGTCTGTACAAAACGTTGTTATAAGTTGTTATAGAGCAGAAGGTGAAAGAAAACAATTATTATTTTAAAACCCTTACAAGAACCAAAGTGTCACAAATACGGTGTTAAAGCTGACCATACACACACAGACCGACAAACAAGACACACACACAGGCCACGAAGGCAGCCTCATGAAAATACAAACAGTACATTTCAGACCACTGTAATGACAACGTAAATCTGTAGTCGGATATTTAAGAGTACCTTGAGGTCTTTGTAATAGAATTATAGTCTTTGTATTTAAGGACTCAAGGACTTAAAGCCGGTCCTACACACGGTCTGTCCGGCCGACGAAGCTTGAAGCGGCCTGTGTGTTTCATCCGGCCAGGCCTGTTCCAACGGCCGGATGAAAATCAGTCGGAGTTTAATACAAAGGAAAATCACACAACAAACCTAATTGTCTTTATGAGTATGTGTGCTTTTATTGTGTTAACTACATTAATTATTTTTATAGTGAAGAAAATGTACAAGTTCCCTAATTTATTTTTATGACAAATGTAATGCAACTGACGACAGAATACACAATAAATTATATACATCTCAGTACTTATATACCAAAATCTAGAATACCCTTATTCTAGATCTTGTTATATCCTATCTGTAACTTACAAACGTTTGAATGTATATAAGGTTATATTGCTTAGATTACACCGTTTCCCAACCTGGGGTGCTGAAATCAATTATAGGGGGTGCTGGGAAGCGATGCACACATGGCAGTAAAATATCACGTCCTATAACAAGATTAGTTAGGGGTGCTGGACTGCTTAGACATGACAACAGGGGGTGCTATGGTCGGAAAAGGTTGGGAAAAACTGGCTTAGAAGGTAATAGGTACATTATAGTAATAGTAATAACATACTATAAATAAGCCTAGTTAGTCTTGAAGAGAAAGATTAGTACTGTATAGTAAATAAGACTCCTTTCTATAACCTTGACATTGAAAAGTTAAAAGTTATTTATAAATAATTTATACCGTAGTGAGAGTAACATATAGCAAGTCTATTATAGTTATTTATAAATAGTTTATACCGTAGTGAGAGTAACATAATTATAGGCTTGGGGCCTAATATCCATTCCAGTGAGTCATCGGTTTTCACAAATATCTTTCAAACCAATTAATTGATCGTAATGATACTTTGACACAGTATACAAGACACCTTCCACTAATGTTTGGTAATATAGGATATTGATAATTTGGTGTTAGTGAAGGCGTTTATTTCTACATGAGACGCCAGTACGTCAGCTACCTCCATAATATTATGTCCCTTCCCACTCACTCCCTCCCTCATTATTACCTCCATTACCTGTATGTAATATACAAAGTTGTATGATTGGCCAGGAATAATTTACACATTGGAAAGTCCACTACCCACCATCCTTTCCCTCATTATTACCTCCAGTATCCGTATCTAATATACAAAGTTGTATGAGTGGCTAGGACAATTAACACATTGGAACGTCCACTACCCACCATCCCTCCCTTCCCTCATTATTACCTGTATGTAATATACAAAGTTACATGATTGGTTAGGACTAATTTACACATTGGAACGTCCGCTACCTCCCTCCTTCCCTCATTATTACCTGTTTGTAATATACAAAGTTATTACATGATTGACCATTATTAATTTACATATTGGAACGTCCACTACCCACCATCACTTCCCTCATTACTTGTATGTGATATACAATATGCAATATAATACCATTTACCATTATATATTCAATAGTAGGAGATATTTTAAAATTGGTTTAACCTAACAACCATAATAGCCTAATGGTGAGTCAGTTCTGAGGCAACACCAATAGAATACTAGAGTTTATTGGTGTTAGTCTGGGGTTCCATGAAAACATATGTATAGTTTCCTCCACTGTAGTGATTTACTCGTGTACATCTGAAGGCCAGGATAAAAGAAGCCATGCTTATTACAACATGGAGAGTAATTCCCAGGATGATTTGTTCTTTAATTAATATTGACAAAGACTGTCAATAAACTTCATGTGATATGCTCAATTGTTTGCATCACTTTTCCACCTATTATGATTATGATATGTGTTATGTAGTGTGGATTATACAGTATACTGGTTTGTAAGTTAAAATGTGATTTATTTTTGGATACCATATCTCATCTGCTAGTAGTAAACACGTCAATAAAGGAATTAATAGATGGTAATAGTTATTACATTATATTGAGTTAATAAGGTGATGGTCATACCCTCTTTAGTCTAGGCTACTCACGTTTATATAACTTTAAGACATACAATAATAATAGATGGTAATAGTTGTACATTATATTGAGTTAATAAGGTGATGGTCATACCCTCTTTAGTCTAGGCTACTCACGTTTATATAACTTTAGGACATACAATAATAATGATTAAATAAACACACATTCTACAAACACCAACATATTAATTATTCCAAACCATGACCAAACAAAGCAGCAGGACTCTGGTGTGTGTGTGTGTGTGTGTGTGAATGGATTAACAAGCCGACACAGCAAGTTGACAGGTGCCTATAGGGACCAGATTAGAAAATGGCCTAATAAGGAAGTAAGAGAGAAACTTAGATGAAAGTAACAAATGACGAAAAAAGAAAGTGAAATATCTTATGATGCTTGTTACTATTAATGAGAGAATGAAAGAATAGAATTTTAAAAATATTATATAATACCATTAATCTAAATAAATTTATGTATACAGCTGTATCCTAATTCAATCAACACTTTAAAGGTTATATTGGCTCACACTTGTCTCCTTCAGTCCAGCTCCCGCTGCTACCATTATCATACTGCCCCTCTTATTATCGAGTGATTCATTCGTCTCGTTATGGCTTCTAAGCACTTCTCGTTATGGCTTCTAAGCACTTCTCCTAGTGATGTAAAGCCCAAAAAAGCAAAGAAGAGCTTGAGCTTGCAGTCTAAGCTGGACATAATAAAACGGCATGTCTGATAATGACGAGTGAATATTTTCTGTGTGCGAGGACGAGTGTATGTTTTCGGTGTGTCTGCCACTGTCTGAGCCATCCCGCTCTCCATCCACTGTGTCAACACTGTCTACCTCCCCTCCCGTGCCATCCCCCCTCAGGCGCCACACTGTCTAGCCTACCAGTCTGCCTTAGTGCCTTCTCGTTCTCCACTACACCCTCACTATCTCCCGACTCTCCCCTGTCCATGCTGTCAGATGATGACAAGTGAATGTTCTTTGTGTGCCTGGGCCTAATTTCACAAATTACAATACCTATATACTTAACTGTAAGTTAAATAAAGTGATTAACTGTTCTTAACATTGTTTGTTACCATTAATTATATATTATGGTAGTAAATAATGATGTTATGGTCATAATATACGAGTCTTGGAACGTAACCCTATTTATCCCATTAAACCTTAAGGTCGTTATACGATCGATCGCTATATGATTGGGTTTTGAAGAACCTAACCCAATCGTATGGTGAGGGAGACCTGTACTGTACTGGCAAGAGAATCTAACTGAGGATGAAAGAAGACTGCCCAAGGACAAGTGAGAAGGTGATTGAATGGTGGGACAGCAAGCATGCATGAAGGAAAGGAAGCAGAAGAAATTAAGGAACCATAATTATTACTTGTAGCATTTATGTTGTATAAAGTTGTAAATATTAATAAATTCCTTATTATTTCAATAAAATATTTTTTTATCCTTAATACAGAATCCAACTATTTAAATAATGTGAATAAACAATTTAATGGGAGAATCTTTTTTTGTAAACTGGAGGGCTACTCTGATTCCTCCAAACTATGTCAGGAAACAAATCACCTCACTGTTACTAATAGGGGATGTGTTCCATGATATAGTTTGTAAGATTCAGTAGCCCTCCACCTGCCCAGTTGTACCCAAAATATCATTATACAGTACAGTACAGTATATGGAAGGTCTACTGTACTGTATAGAGGTTAATAGAACAATACATGGAAGGTCTACTGTACTGTATAGAGGTTAATAGAACAATACATGGAAGGTCTACTGTACTGTATAGAGGTTAATAGAACAATACATGGAAGGTCTACTGTACTGTATAGAGGTTAATAGAACAATACATGGAAGGTCTACTGTACTGTATAGAGGTTAATAGAACAATACATGGAAGGTCTACTGTACTGTATAGAGGTTAATAGAACAATACATGGAAGGTCTACTGTACTGTATAGAGGTTAATAGAACAATACATGGAAGGTCTACTGTACTGTATAGAGGTTAATAGAACAATACATGGAAGGTCTACTGTACTGTATAGAGGTTAATAGAACAATACATGGAAGGTCTACTGTACTGTATAGAGGTTAAGAGAACAATACATGGAAGGTCTACTGTACTGTATAGAGGTTAATAGAACAATACATGGAAGGTCTACTGTACTGTATAGAGGTTAATAGAACAATACATGGAAGGTCTACTGTACTGTATAGAGGTTAATAGAACAATACATGGAAGGTCTACTGTACTGTATAGAGGTTAATAGAACAATACATGGAAGGTCTACTGTACTGTATAGAGGTTAATAGAACAATACATGGAAGGTCTACTGTACTGTATAGAGGTTAATAGAACAATACATGGAAGGTCTACTGTACTGTATAGAGGTTAATAGAACAATACATGGAAGGTCTACTGTACTGTATAGAGGTTAAGAGAACAATACATGGAAGGTCTACTGTACTGTATAGAGGTTAATAGAACAATACATGGAAGGTCTACTGTACTGTATAGAGGTTAATAGAACAATACATGGAAGGTCTACTGTACTGTATAGAGGTTAATAGAACAATACATGGAAGGTCTACTGTACTGTATAGAGGTTAATAGAACAATACATGGAAGGTCTACTGTACTGTATAGAGGTTAATAGAACAATACATGGAAGGTCTACTGTACTGTATAGAGGTTAATAGAACAATACATGGAAGGTCTACTGTACTGTATAGAGGTTAATAGAACAATACATGGAAGGTCTACTGTACTGTATAGAGGTTAATAGAACAATACATGGAAGGTCTACTGTACTGTATAGAGGTTAATAGAACAATACATGGAAGGTCTACTGTACTGTATAGAGGTTAATAGAACAATACATGGAAGGTCTACTGTACTGTATAGAGGTTAATAGAACAATACATGGAAGGTCTACTGTACTGTATAGAGGTTAATAGAACAATACATGGAAGGTCTACTGTACTGTATAGAGGTTAATAGAACAATACATGGAAGGTCTACTGTACTGTATAGAGGTTAATAGAACAATACATGGAAGGTCTACTGTACTGTATAGAGGTTAATAGAACAATACATGGAAGGTCTACTGTACTGTATAGAGGTTAATAGAACAATACATGGAAGGTCTACTGTACTGTATAGAGGTTAATAGAACAATACATGGAAGGTCTACTGTACTGTATAGAGGTTAATAGAACAATACATGGAAGGTCTACTGTACTGTATAGAGGTTAATAGAACAATACATGGAAGGTCTACTGTACTGTATAGAGGTTAATAGAACAATACATGGAAGGTCTACTGTACTGTATAGAGGTTAATAGAACAATACATGGAAGGTCTACTGTACTGTATAGAGGTTAATAGAACAATACATGGAAGGTCTACTGTACTGTATAGAGGTTAATAGAACAATACATGGAAGGTCTACTGTACTGTATAGAGGTTAATAGAACAATACATGTATAGAGGTTAAGAGAACAATACATGTATAGAGGTTAAGAGAACAATACATGTATAGAGGTTAAGAGAACAATACAGAAACAAGTCAATGGGAAGATGTTATGGAAGGGACAAAAAATACTATAAAGGGATGGATGTAAGAAAGAGAAAATAATTAGTACAATACATACTCTGATAAGACAAACGTTTAAGACACTTACAGACTGATAATAATATAACCTAACGTAAAAAAAATTATGCAGACCAAATCACAGACGTCATTCCTACAGAGATCCGTTTGTTATTAATGAGTGACAGTCAATGGTACAGAGTGAAGCAACAACACAACGCTGTATGGGGGAATTTCAGGGGGTGCGGGAATAGAGGGACAGGCTTGGGGATTTAAGGGGCTGCTTGAGTAGGGGGACATATAATAATAATAATAATAATAATAATAATAATAATAATAATAGTAATAATAATAGCCACCACCACAACACAAACATACACAAAACGTTATTTTCTATCTTTCTCTTTCATACACAAACGTTATTTTCTCTCTCTCATACACAAACGTTATTTTCTCTCATACACAAACGTTAGTTAGTTAGTTAGTTAATATTTATTGTTGACAAATTACAACAAAGGAGGAGGTCGGTTCCTGTCGACCTCCCCCTATACAATAAAAAGTACAAAAAAAATATATCAGGTACTATACAAAAATATATAAATCTTAGCAAAAATATAACTCTAAGCATTATACAATAAGCAAAATATAAATGTTAACATTATACAATAAGCAAAAGAACAAATAATATTAATCATATCAGAAATAATTTACAATATTACAACCATGTGAGATATTATACAGTAGATACTATACAAAAATATAAATCTTAGAACTTTTTGACCCCTGCTGACCAATCCCAACGCGTGCCCACTTCAAGGGAGAGCCGCTGAAAAGCAGACACTCATCGAACCGGAGTACAGTACAGGGGTCAACAAGCGTATACTGTATTAACAAAATTACAAAATTATTTAGCTTACATTAATATGTTGTAATTGCACTAACAATTACAAAATAATATCACCACCTGGGAGCAAACTTGGGGAATTCCTTAACTATTTTAACAATGGTGTTACCTGTAAAGAAATGGCAAATAATTTCTGCAATGTGAGGATGTAGCAGGCAGGCAACCTTTATGTTTATGTATAACATTGTTCATATTCCAGGTTGACTACAGATATCGTCACATGGTCATATTTCAGGTTCTAAAACTTGATATACAATATGTAACCTGAAGCAATAAAGAGACTAGACCAGACAAGAACAAACTTATTTGTCATTAACCCCAAAGTGACATTCCATTACATAGTGGTGGAGTGAATGACCCCCTGGTACATGACATAGTGTACATGAAACAGTAGGGGAACCACTCACCTCCCAGTAATATATATATCCCAGTCTTAGATGCATTGCTATCACATCATAAGAGGCACTGTATCTACCATAAGTAAAGTCACTGTTTTGATTTATCTTAACATAATGACGGCTACTATTATAGTGCTACCAACATAACAACAATGTTCCAGCTGGTCTGTAATAGTGTTACTTACATATGTCTTAACCTTATTTTTAAGAAACCCTAGAGTGTACTCAGCACCAGGGTTCAATGTATCATCCTGTAGGGCATTACGAGCAAGCATGTCTGCCTTTTTATTGAGTTGGATACCTATATGAGAAGGTATCCAGGTGAAATGAACCCTGGCACCAGACTCTTCTAGGGTATCAATGGCAACAACACACTTATTAACTACAGGTATTCCTCGTTTTGTGCGTGTTTTCTTTGTGCGAATTTGCTTATATTCGACATTAAAAATATTATAATTAATTAATAATTGTGCGATATATTCATTATAATCCGATTTGCCCCTCATCTGCATTTCAAAAAGGGCGCCAGATGCGTAGTTCAACTGCCTGCCACCAGGAGGCAGCTCAAGCTCCCACCAGTGTTGCCAGGTGCAGGGAAATTTCTGTTTTAGGGAATTTCGAAGTCCACACAGGGAAATAATATACAGTTCGTTCATGAGTAAACAGGGAAATTTCTACAAGATGAAATACCTAAAAGACCATCAATGTTCATGAGTAAACAGGGAATAATTGAGGTAAAATGGGAAATTCTGAAGTTGAAGTGAGGGAAATTCCCTCAGACTTACATGGCAACACTGACTCTCAATGTTTTGTTTACATCTCACTCGTGGCTAGTTCAGCCAGTTTATTATTTGTGAATATGGCATCATTTTAAGTGTTAATGGCAGCTTTATTTACATCTTAGTGTTATATATAGCTTTAACATGATGCATTTTTAAAACATGTTCATTTTATTAGTCAAATAAATGCGTTTTTCATCCAAGAAATGGAAGTTTTTTTTTACCAAGACCCCATTCTTTTCATTATACATTGTTTCTAATGGGAAAAATAGGTTTATTTAGTGCGAATTTAGTTTGTGCGGTGCCTGTAGGAACCTATACCTCGCACATAATGAGGAATACCTGTATATCACAATCACATGGAGAGGTAGACATTAGTTCATATAAGGCAGCTTGACTATATACAAACAAATATACATCTTTGTGTAATGGGATCACAGTGTGAAATGCTTCAAGAATAGCATACAATTCTGCGCTAGTAGAGGAGAGATATGCAGGCAGCCTTCTGGTCACTTAAGTGTAGTGGTTGGGGGTAGTGTAGTGACTGTAGTCATGGATGAAGACGCCACACCCAGACTTACTACCATCGACTAATAACAATTGGTACACAATGAGTAGCCTAATATAATTTACTGAGGGATGTCCAGTACAGCAGGTGGATTATACAAAGTTACAACACATTAAAAAAAATCCGTATAACTGTATATATTTTATACTATTTTTAATCTTATATACCAACAATCAAAACTTCAAAATGGTAAATTAAGATTTGTTTTCCATTGACATCACATTGCTCCTGTAACGTTTAGGTATGTATTATATGGGAGAATAAATACTCTTATCACTGGACTAAAGTACATATGTTCAGGGTTTTTTCCATTGACATCACATTACTCGTGCAATGTTTAGGTATGTAATAAGTACTGCTATTATTGGCCCAAGGCCTATGTGTGTGTGTGTGTGTAGGTGTATGGGTGTGTGTGTGTGTGTGTGGACGAACAGGTAAAAGTCTTACATAGGATGATTGAAACTATGGAAAATGAGTTAAAAATGAGCAGTGTAAAGGTTAATACAAGTTCCAAATGGGAGTTATTCTTTCCTCTCAGTCACTATCCTAATAGGGTTGCACGAAATGCTAAACAAGTAATTCAACCTTCAGTATATTCTAACAAGAAAACTTAATCAGGACTGCCTGGAGCATACATTATGTTTGGGTGTATTAGGCAAATGCATGGAACTTATAACCATCCCAATCCTTTGACCTTTAAGTTTCGCTTTAAAAAATACTGCTAGGAAAGGAGGTACGGTATCGCTTCATGCAGAGAAAATAAATACTACTAATGATGAAAATATTGATTGCAAATCAAATGCTATGAAGCTGACAGCAAAAAGAACTTGTAGGAAACTATAATTATAGTGATAGAGACTTGGCGGTGGAACTGTGTATAATTAGCCTCTGTTTTAATGACCTCTGGACACTGACGATGAATTAGATAATGACGAGTTTGATGGACAGCTAGGAGATAATTTACAGTTATGTGAAAGACTAAGCAAATCAGCTGATCAAGTAATTGAAGAAGAAACTTTGAAGTATATTGGTGGCTATGTTGTAAAAAAGTTCTCTGATAAATCCTATTTTAGGTCATAAAGTTAGTGAGTGTAACTCTATGAACATCACCTGGACTGAAGCTGTAAATAGAGATCACCTATACCTTCCTACCGAAACATTTTTTTCCCACTTGAAATCTATGAGAGAGGTATTTAATTATGTTCATGGAGACACTCTTATTGAGGGAAAAGATTGTGTAAAAACAATTGTATCCGAAATAAGGCATGTAGAAAATGATGTGCCTGCAGATGTGATATTTTTCTTTGCAAAAATTTATGTTTATTTCATGATAAGAAAGCTCAATAATGATATAAAGATAAATAAGAAAAGTAGAACTTGCAGAAGTGAACATAGAAAAATAATGAAAATTACTAAATAGATACTGTAGATAATATATATAGTACCTAAGAAAATTATCTGTTTTATGTAGGCCTATGCTAAGGAAAATGTTTAGTGGCATATATGTATAGCCTTCACTGTTTAGATTTAATAATTAAAATGTTACTTTCTTTATGTACTTTCCTGTTTAACATTATAAAACAATATAGATATATATCGTGGATAAACAGTACGATGAACAAACGAAATAATGACGTACTGAGATGGGTGGACAGGGACCAAGTATGGTTCAGCTGACGTCATCAAATCCCTGGGACTCGTCTCGCGCTCTCTGGCTGGCTGACCTGTCTGTATCAAGGTTTAAAGAATGTATTCTTTAAACCTTGGTCTGTATAGGCCTTGGTCAGTTGATACTTGAATGCGTTATCTAAATCCGTGCCGGTGTAGCAGTCTCAAGCCTAATGCGGTAAAACTTGACAAAGGGTAATGAACATACAATGCTGTTGGGGGTTACAACAGACGTGACCGTGTGCACGACTCCTGTGCTACAACAACTAAAGGGGTTAAAAAGGAAAGAGAAAGTGAAATTTGATCAGTGCATGATGGTGTATAAAGTAACCCAGAAATACTATCCTGAGTGGCTGTTAAACTTACCATATGTATCACAGACAAAGGACCGCACAACTAGACAAAACACTGACCTATTTGTTCCAAGAGTAAAAACAGACAACATCACATACAAGTGCAGTATATTTCATTATGTCTTTATTGTTCTCTCACGCTCACAATTTGTCTGTCTGTCATTGCTAACCTGTTTGTGTATATATATATGTATAGTCCGTCTCTCTCTCTCTCTCTCTCTCTCTCTCTCTCTCTCTCTCTCTCTCTCTCTCTCTCTCTCATTAACATATCTATCCTTGGCTTCACTCTGCTAATCCTTAACACTTGATCTCACTCTCCTATATAGCCAATGCCCTCTGGAATATAAGGCCTGACACCCGTAGTTTTAAAACATTTGAGGGCCCTTACTGGAGCTCTATGAACCCTCCAAACTACTCCAGGCAACAGTGATTTTCTATTCGAAACACTGAAGCGTTTTGTGGCCTGGATTATTTGGAGGGTTCATAGAGCTCCAGTAAGGGCCCTCAAATGTTTTAAAACTACGGGTGTGAGCGCTCAAAGTCTGAGTAATCACCTGTTGGCTGTCAGTCAGGTCGCCGCGTCTTCCACTCACCAAATAACTTTTCTTTGTTATTCGTCATCTTTATACCGAATAAATATCATTGACTTAGTAAATAATTATGTATTAGCGTCTTTTCCAATATCAGTATCCCTTACTTTTGGCTGATGTAAGTAATCTTGAAGTTTAATGGAGGAAAATAAATGCTGAAAGACTTGGGGAGAGTAACAAAGTTTATTCATACATATTTTAATACTGCTGATTAAAAAAGACCCATGTTATTTTGTTAAGGTTTCCAATTTTCTTTTTTTAACAGTCTTTTTATTACAAATTTTGTCGTTGAATCTCGCACAATAATTATTTAATAATTAAGGCATTGGAGGATGAATATATTATCATTTTCTGGAGTTTTTCTATGTTGTGTCTCATTACACAGTCATTTACGGGCAAGAAGGCATCATTGTCAGTGAGGGTATTCAGTGAAATATCTGTGGCTAAATTCTTTTGACTGATGGATTTAATAAAATCAGGACAATGTACGAGTTTGTTCGAAAAAATCGAGTTTTTTGGGTCTCAGAAGCGATTTGTACTGTGCTAGAAAAATTTCAATTTTCAGGCAAAAAAAATGCTAAAACACGTTTTTTTGGCCCAAAAAGTCGATTTGTGCATGCATCTTCGATACCCGTTTATATCCCAAATTTAGCCTAAAAACACCGAAAAATCGAGTTTTTTGGGTCTCAGAAGCGATTTGTACTGTGCTAGAAAAATTTCAATTTTCAGGCAAAAAAATGCTAAAACACGTTTTTTTGGCCCAAAAAGTCGATTTGTGCATGCATCTTCGATACCCGTTTATATCCCAAATTTAGCCTAAAAACACCGAAAAATCGAGTTTTTTGGGTCTCAGAAGCGATTTGTACTGTGCTAGAAAAATTTCAATTTTCAGGCAAAAAAAATGCTAAAACACGTTTTTTTGGCCCAAAAAGTCGATTTGTGCATGCATCTTCGATACCCGTTTATATCCCAAATTTAGCCTAAAAACACCGAAAAATCGAATTTTTTTGGTCGTAGAAGCGATTTGTACTGTGCTAAAAAAAATTCAATTTTCAGGCAAAAAAAAATGCTAAAACACGTTTTTTTGGCCCAAAAAGTCGATTTGTGCATGCATCTTCGATACCCGTTTATATCCCAAATTTAGCCTAAAAACACCGAAAAATCGATTTTTTTGGGTCTCAGAAGGGATTTGTACAGTGCTAGAAAAATTTCAATTTTCAGGCAAAAAAAATGCTAAAACACGTTTTTTTGGCCCAAAAAGTCGATTTGTGCATGCATCTTCGATACCCGTTTATATCCCAAATTTAGCCTAAAAACACCGAAAAATCGAGTTTTTTGGGTCTCAGAAGCGATTTGTACATGTCTACACTGTTCTAGAAAAAATTCAATTTTCAGGCAAAAAAAAATGCTAAAACACGTTTTTTTGGCCCAAAAAGTCGATTTGTGCATGCATCTTTGATACCCGTTTATATCCCAAATTTAGCCTAAAAACACCGAAAAATCGAGTTTTTTGGGTCTCAGAAGCGATTTGTACTGTGCTGGAAAAATTTCAATTTTCAGGCAAAAAAAATGCTAAAACACGTTTTTTTGGCCCAAAAAGTCGATTTGTGCATGCATCTTCGATACCCGTTTATATCCCAAATTTAGCCTAAAAACACCGAAAAATCGAGTTTTTTGGGTCTCAGAAGCGATTTGTACTGTGCTAAAAAAATTTCAATTTTCAGGCAAAAAAATGCTAAAACACGTTTTTTTGGCCCAAAAAGTCGATTTGTGCATCCATCTTCGATACCCGTTTATATCCCAAATTTAGCCTAAAAACACCGAAAAATCGATTTTTTTGGGTCTCAGAAGCGATTTGTACTGTGCTAGAAAAATTTCAATTTTCAGGCAAAAAAAATGCTAAAACACGTTTTTTTGGCCCAAAAAGTCGATTTGTGCATGCATCTTCGATACCCGTTTATATCCCAAATTTAGCCTAAAAACACCGAAAAATCGAGTTTTTTGGGTCTCAGAAGCGATTTGTACATGTCTACACTGTTCTAGAAAAAAATCAATTTTCAGGCAAAAAAAATGCTAAAACACGTTTTTTTGGCCCAAAAAGTCGATTTGTGCATGCATCTTCGATACCCGTTTATATCCCAAATTTAGCCTAAAAACACCGAAAAATCGATTTTTTTGGGTCTCAGAAGCGATTTGTACTGTGCTAGAAAAATTTCAATTTTCAGGCAAAAAAAATGCTAAAACACGTTTTTTTGGCCCAAAAAATTGATTTGTGCATGCATCTTCGATACCCGTTTATATCCCAAATTTAGCCTAAAAACACCGAAAAATCGATTCTTTTGGGTCTCAGAAGCGATTTGTACTGTGCTAGAAAAATTTCAATTTTCAGGCAAAAAAAATGCTAAAACACGTTTTTTTGGCCGAAAAAGTAGATTTGTGCATGCATCTTCGATACCCGTTTATATCCCAAATTTAGCCTAAAAACACCGAAAAATCGATTTTTGTGGGTCTCAGAAGCGATTTGTACTGTGCTAGAAAAATTTCAATTTTCAGGCAAAAAAAATGCTAAAACACGTTTTTTTGGCCCAAAAAGTCGATTTGTGCATGCATCTTCGATACCCGTTTATATCCCAAATTTAGCCTAAAAACACCGAAAAATCGAGTTTTTTGGGTCGCAGAAGCGATTTGTACATGTCTACACTGTTCTAGAAAAAATTCAATTTTCAGGCAAAAAAAATGCTAAAACACGTTTTTTTGGCCCAAAAAGTCGATTTGTGCATGCATCTTCGATACCCGTTTATATCCCAAATTTAGCCTAAATACACCGAAAAATCGATTTTTTGGGGTCTCAGAAGCGATTTGTACTGTGCTAGAAAAATGTCAATTTTCACGCAAAAAAAATGCTAAAACACCTTTTTTTGGCCCAAAAAGTCGATTTGTGCATGAATCTTCGAAACCCGTTTATATCCCAAATTTAGCCTAAAAACACCGAAAAATCGAGTTTTGGGGGTCTCAGAAGCGATTTGTACTGTGCTGGAAAAATTTCAATTTTCAGGCAAAAAAAATGTTAAAACACGTTTTTTTGGCCCAAAAAGTCGATTTGTGCATGCATCTTCGATTCCCGTTTATATCCCAAATTTAGCCTAAAAACACCGAAAAATCGATTTTTTTGGGTCTCAGAAGCTATTTGTACTGTACTAGAACAATTTCAATTTTCAGTCAAAAAAAATGCTAAAACACGTTTTTTTGGCCCAAAAAGTCGATTTGTGCATGCATCTTCGATACCCGTTTATATCCCAAATTTAGCCTAAAAACACCGAAAAATCGATTTTTTTGGGTCTCAGAAGCGATTTGTACTGTGCTAGAAAAATTTCAATTTTCAGGCAAAAAAAATGCTAAAACACGTTTTTTTGGCCCAAAAGGTCGATTTTTGCATGCATCTTCGATACCCGTTTATATCCCAAATTTTGCCTAAAAACACCGAAAAATCGAGTTTTTTGGGTCTCAGAAGTAATTTGTACTGTGCTAGAAAAATTTCAATTTTCAGGCAAAAAAAATGCTAAAACACGTTTTTTTGGCCCAAAAAGTCGATTTGTGCATGCATCTTCGATACCCGTTTATATCCCAAATTTAGCCTAAAAACACCGAAAAATCGATTTTTGGGGGTCTCAGAAGCGATTTGTACTGTGCTAGAAAAATTTCAATTTTCAGGCAAAAAAAAATGCTAAAACACGTTTTTTTGGCCCAAAAAGTCGATTTGTGCATGCATCTTCGATACCCGTTTATATCCCAAATTTAGCCTAAAAACACCGAAAAATCGAGTTTTTTGGGTCTCAGAAGCGATTTGTACTGTGCTAAAAAAATTTCAATTTTCAGGCAAAAAAATGCTAAAACACGTTTTTTTGGCCCAAAAAGTCGATTTGTGCATGCATCTTCGATACCCGTTTATATCCCAAATTTAGCCTAAAAACACCGAAAAATCGAGTTTTTTGGGTCTCAGAAGCGATTTGTACTGTGCTAGAAAAATTTCAATTTTCAGGCAAAAAAAATGCTAAAACACGTTTTTTTGGCCCAAAAAGTCGATTTGTGCATGCATCTTCGATACCCGTTTATATCCCAAATTTAGCCTAAAAACACCGAAAAATCGAGTTTTTTGGGTCTCAGAAGCGATTTGTACATGTCTACACTGTTCTAGAAAAAAATCAATTTTCAGGCAAAACAAATGCTAAAACACGTTTTTTTGGCCCAAAAAGTCGATTTGTGCATGCATCTTCGATACCCGTTTATATCCCAAATTTAGCCTAAAAACACCGAAAAATCGATTTTTTTGGGTCTCAGAAGCGATTTGTACTGTGCTAGAAAAATTTCAATTTTCAGGCAAAAAAAATGCTAAAACACGTTTTTTTGGCCCAAAAAGTCGATTTGTGCATGCATCTTCGATACCCGTTTATATCCCAAATTTAGCCTAAAAACACCGAAAAATCGAGTTTTTTGGGTCTCAAAAGTAATTTGTACTGTGCTAGAAAAAATTCAATTTTCAGGCAAAAAAAATGCTAAAACACGTTTTTTTGGCCCAAAAAGTCGATTTGTGCATGCATCTTCGATACCCGCTTATATCCCAAATTTAGCCTAAAAACACCGAAAAATCGAGTTTTTTGGGTCTCAGAAGCGATTTGTACTGTGCTAGAAAAATTTCAATTTTCAGGCAAAAAAAATGCTAAAACACGTTTTTTTGGCCCAAAAAGTCGATTTGTGCATGCATCTTCGATACCCGTTTATATCCCAAATTTAGCCTAAAAACACCGAAAAATCGAATTTTTTTGGTCGTAGAAGCGATTTGTACTGTGCTAAAAAAAATTCAATTTTCAGGCAAAAAAAAATGCTAAAACACGTTTTTTTGGCCCAAAAAGTCGATTTGTGCATGCATCTTCGATACCCGTTTATATCCCAAATTTAGCCTAAAAACACCGAAAAATCGATTTTTTTGGGTCTCAGAAGGGATTTGTACAGTGCTAGAAAAATTTCAATTTTCAGGCAAAAAAAATGCTAAAACACGTTTTTTTGGCCCAAAAAGTCGATTTGTGCATGCATCTTCGATACCCGTTTATATCCCAAATTTAGCCTAAAAACACCGAAAAATCGAGTTTTTTGGGTCTCAGAAGCGATTTGTACATGTCTACACTGTTCTAGAAAAAATTCAATTTTCAGGCAAAAAAAAATGCTAAAACACGTTTTTTTGGCCCAAAAAGTCGATTTGTGCATGCATCTTTGATACCCGTTTATATCCCAAATTTAGCCTAAAAACACCGAAAAATCGAGTTTTTTGGGTCTCAGAAGCGATTTGTACTGTGCTGGAAAAATTTCAATTTTCAGGCAAAAAAAATGCTAAAACACGTTTTTTTGGCCCAAAAAGTCGATTTGTGCATGCATCTTCGATACCCGTTTATATCCCAAATTTAGCCTAAAAACACCGAAAAATCGAGTTTTTTGGGTCTCAGAAGCGATTTGTACTGTGCTAAAAAAATTTCAATTTTCAGGCAAAAAAATGCTAAAACACGTTTTTTTGGCCCAAAAAGTCGATTTGTGCATCCATCTTCGATACCCGTTTATATCCCAAATTTAGCCTAAAAACACCGAAAAATCGATTTTTTTGGGTCTCAGAAGCGATTTGTACTGTGCTAGAAAAATTTCAATTTTCAGGCAAAAAAAATGCTAAAACACGTTTTTTTGGCCCAAAAAGTCGATTTGTGCATGCATCTTCGATACCCGTTTATATCCCAAATTTAGCCTAAAAACACCGAAAAATCGAGTTTTTTGGGTCTCAGAAGCGATTTGTACATGTCTACACTGTTCTAGAAAAAAATCAATTTTCAGGCAAAAAAAATGCTAAAACACGTTTTTTTGGCCCAAAAAGTCGATTTGTGCATGCATCTTCGATACCCGTTTATATCCCAAATTTAGCCTAAAAACACCGAAAAATCGATTTTTTTGGGTCTCAGAAGCGATTTGTACTGTGCTAGAAAAATTTCAATTTTCAGGCAAAAAAAATGCTAAAACACGTTTTTTTGGCCCAAAAAGTCGATTTGTGCATGCATCTTCGATACCCGTTTATATCCCAAATTTAGCCTAAAAACACCGAAAAATCGAGTTTTTTGGGTCTCAGAAGCGATTTGTACTGTGCTAGAAAAATTTCAATTTTCAGGCAAAAAAAATGCTAAAACACGTTTTTTTGGCCCAAAAAGTCGATTTGTGCATGCATCTTCGATACCCGTTTATATCCCAAATTTAGCCTAAAAACACCGAAAAATCGAGTTTTTTGGGTCTCAGAAGCGATTTGTACTGTGCTAGAAAAATTTCAATTTTCAGGCAAAAAAATGCTAAAACACGTTTTTTTGGCCCAAAAAGTCGATTTGTGCATGCATCTTCGATACCCGTTTATATCCCAAATTTAGCCTAAAAACACCGAAAAATCGAGTTTTTTGGGTCTCAGAAGCGATTTGTACTGTGCTAGAAAAATTTCAATTTTCAGGCAAAAAAAATGCTAAAACACGTTTTTTTGGCCCAAAAAGTCGATTTGTGCATGCATCTTCGATACCCGTTTATATCCCAAATTTAGCCTAAAAACACCGAAAAATCGAATTTTTTTGGTCGTAGAAGCGATTTGTACTGTGCTAAAAAAAATTCAATTTTCAGGCAAAAAAAAATGCTAAAACACGTTTTTTTGGCCCAAAAAGTCGATTTGTGCATGCATCTTCGATACCCGTTTATATCCCAAATTTAGCCTAAAAACACCGAAAAATCGATTTTTTTGGGTCTCAGAAGGGATTTGTACAGTGCTAGAAAAATTTCAATTTTCAGGCAAAAAAAATGCTAAAACACGTTTTTTTGGCCCAAAAAGTCGATTTGTGCATGCATCTTCGATACCCGTTTATATCCCAAATTTAGCCTAAAAACACCGAAAAATCGAGTTTTTTGGGTCTCAGAAGCGATTTGTACATGTCTACACTGTTCTAGAAAAAATTCAATTTTCAGGCAAAAAAAAATGCTAAAACACGTTTTTTTGGCCCAAAAAGTCGATTTGTGCATGCATCTTTGATACCCGTTTATATCCCAAATTTAGCCTAAAAACACCGAAAAATCGAGTTTTTTGGGTCTCAGAAGCGATTTGTACTGTGCTGGAAAAATTTCAATTTTCAGGCAAAAAAAATGCTAAAACACGTTTTTTTGGCCCAAAAAGTCGATTTGTGCATGCATCTTCGATACCCGTTTATATCCCAAATTTAGCCTAAAAACACCGAAAAATCGAGTTTTTTGGGTCTCAGAAGCGATTTGTACTGTGCTAAAAAAATTTCAATTTTCAGGCAAAAAAATGCTAAAACACGTTTTTTTGGCCCAAAAAGTCGATTTGTGCATCCATCTTCGATACCCGTTTATATCCCAAATTTAGCCTAAAAACACCGAAAAATCGATTTTTTTGGGTCTCAGAAGCGATTTGTACTGTGCTAGAAAAATTTCAATTTTCAGGCAAAAAAAATGCTAAAACACGTTTTTTTGGCCCAAAAAGTCGATTTGTGCATGCATCTTCGATACCCGTTTATATCCCAAATTTAGCCTAAAAACACCGAAAAATCGAGTTTTTTGGGTCTCAGAAGCGATTTGTACATGTCTACACTGTTCTAGAAAAAAATCAATTTTCAGGCAAAAAAAATGCTAAAACACGTTTTTTTGGCCCAAAAAGTCGATTTGTGCATGCATCTTCGATACCCGTTTATATCCCAAATTTAGCCTAAAAACACCGAAAAATCGATTTTTTTGGGTCTCAGAAGCGATTTGTACTGTGCTAGAAAAATTTCAATTTTCAGGCAAAAAAAATGCTAAAACACGTTTTTTTGGCCCAAAAAATTGATTTGTGCATGCATCTTCGATACCCGTTTATATCCCAAATTTAGCCTAAAAACACCGAAAAATCGATTCTTTTGGGTCTCAGAAGCGATTTGTACTGTGCTAGAAAAATTTCAATTTTCAGGCAAAAAAAATGCTAAAACACGTTTTTTTGGCCGAAAAAGTAGATTTGTGCATGCATCTTCGATACCCGTTTATATCCCAAATTTAGCCTAAAAACACCGAAAAATCGATTTTTGTGGGTCTCAGAAGCGATTTGTACTGTGCTAGAAAAATTTCAATTTTCAGGCAAAAAAAATGCTAAAACACGTTTTTTTGGCCCAAAAAGTCGATTTGTGCATGCATCTTCGATACCCGTTTATATCCCAAATTTAGCCTAAAAACACCGAAAAATCGAGTTTTTTGGGTCGCAGAAGCGATTTGTACATGTCTACACTGTTCTAGAAAAAATTCAATTTTCAGGCAAAAAAAATGCTAAAACACGTTTTTTTGGCCCAAAAAGTCGATTTGTGCATGCATCTTCGATACC
Source organism: Petrolisthes manimaculis (assembly GCA_034508575.1). Taxonomy (NCBI): domain Eukaryota; kingdom Metazoa; phylum Arthropoda; class Malacostraca; order Decapoda; family Porcellanidae; genus Petrolisthes; species Petrolisthes manimaculis. Next base: position 4,364 of record JAWZYT010007109.1, on the reverse strand, counting down.
CGTTTATATCCCAAATTTAGCCTAAATACACCGAAAAATCGATTTTTTGGGGTCTCAGAAGCGATTTGTACTGTGCTAGAAAAATTTCAATTTTCAGGCAAAAAAAATGCTAAAACACGTTTTTTTGGCCCAAAAAGTCGATTTGTGCATGCATCTTCGATACCCGTTTATATCCCAAATTTAGCCTAAAAACACCGAAAAATCGAGTTTTTTGGGTCTCAGAAGCGATTTGTACATGTCTACACTGTTCTAGAAAAAAATCAATTTTCAGGCAAAAAAAATGCTAAAACACGTTTTTTTGGCCCAAAAAGTCGATTTGTGCATGCATCTTCGATACCCGTTTATATCCCAAATTTAGCCTAAAAACACCGAAAAATCGATTTTTTTGGGTCTCAGAAGCGATTTGTACTGTGCTAGAAAAATTTCAATTTTCAGGCAAAAAAAATGCTAAAACACGTTTTTTTGGCCCAAAAAGTCGATTTGTGCATGCATCTTCGATACCCGTTTATATCCCAAATTTAGCCTAAAAACACCGAAAAATCGAGTTTTTTGGGTCTCAAAAGTAATTTGTACTGTGCTAGAAAAAATTCAATTTTCAGGCAAAAAAAATGCTAAAACACGTTTTTTTGGCCCAAAAAGTCGATTTGTGCATGCATCTTCGATACCCGCTTATATCCCAAATATAGCCTAAAAACACCGAAAAATCGAGTTTTTTGGGTCTCAGAAGCGATTTGTACTGTGCTAGAAAAATTTCAATTTTCAGGCAAAAAAAATGCTAAAACACGTTTTTTTGGCCCAAAAAGTCGATTTGTGCATGCATCTTCGATACCCGTTTATATCCCAAATTTAGCCTAAAAACACCGAAAAATCGAATTTTTTTGGTCGTAGAAGCGATTTGTACTGTGCTAAAAAAAATTCAATTTTCAGGCAAAAAAAAATGCTAAAACACGTTTTTTTGGCCCAAAAAGTCGATTTGTGCATGCATCTTCGATACCCGTTTATATCCCAAATTTAGCCTAAAAACACCGAAAAATCGATTTTTTTGGGTCTCAGAAGGGATTTGTACAGTGCTAGAAAAATTTCAATTTTCAGGCAAAAAAAATGCTAAAACACGTTTTTTTGGCCCAAAAAGTCGATTTGTGCATGCATCTTCGATACCCGTTTATATCCCAAATTTAGCCTAAAAACACCGAAAAATCGAGTTTTTTGGGTCTCAGAAGCGATTTGTACATGTCTACACTGTTCTAGAAAAAATTCAATTTTCAGGCAAAAAAAAATGCTAAAACACGTTTTTTTGGCCCAAAAAGTCGATTTGTGCATGCATCTTTGATACCCGTTTATATCCCAAATTTAGCCTAAAAACACCGAAAAATCGAGTTTTTTGGGTCTCAGAAGCGATTTGTACTGTGCTGGAAAAATTTCAATTTTCAGGCAAAAAAAATGCTAAAACACGTTTTTTTGGCCCAAAAAGTCGATTTGTGCATGCATCTTCGATACCCGTTTATATCCCAAATTTAGCCTAAAAACACCGAAAAATCGAGTTTTTTGGGTCTCAGAAGCGATTTGTACATGTCTACACTGTTCTAGAAAAAAATCAATTTTCAGGCAAAAAAAATGCTAAAACACGTTTTTTTGGCCCAAAAAGTCGATTTGTGCATGCATCTTCGATACCCGTTTATATCCCAAATTTAGCCTAAAAACACCGAAAAATCGATTTTTTTGGGTCTCAGAAGCGATTTGTACTGTGCTAGAAAAATTTCAATTTTCAGGCAAAAAAAATGCTAAAACACGTTTTTTTGGCCCAAAAAGTCGATTTGTGCATGCATCTTCGATACCCGTTTATATCCCAAATTTAGCCTAAAAACACCGAAAAATCGAGTTTTTTGGGTCTCAGAAGCGATTTGTACTGTGCTAGAAAAATTTCAATTTTCAGGCAAAAAAAAAGCTAAAACACGTTTTTTTGGCCCAAAAAGTCGATTTGTGCATGCATCTTCGATACCCGTTTATATCCCAAATTTAGCCTAAAAACACCGAAAAATCGAGTTTTTTGGGTCTCAAAAGTAATTTGTACTGTGCTAGAAAAATTTCAATTTTCAGGCAAAAAAAATGCTAAAACACGTTTTTTTGGCCCAAAAAGTCGATTTGTGCATGCATTTTCGATACCCGTTTATATCCCAAATTTAGCCTAAAAACACCGAAAAATCGAGTTTTTTGGGTCTCAGAAGCGATTTGTACTGTGCTAGAAAAAATTCAATTTTCAGGCAAAAAAAATGCTAAAACACGTTTTTTTGGCCCAAAAAGTCGATTTGTGCATGCATCTTCGATACCCGTTTATATCCCAAATTTAGCCTAAAAACACCGAAAAATCGAGTTTTTTGGGTCTCAGAAGCGATTTGTACTGTGCTAGAAAAATTTCAATTTTCAGGCAAAAAAAAATGCTAAAACACGTTTTTTTGGCCCAAAAAGTCGATTTGTGCATGCATCTTCGATACCCGTTTATATCCTAAATTTAGCCTAAAAACACCGAAAAATCGATTTTTTTGGGTCTCAGAAGCGATTTGTACTGTGCTAGAAAAATTTCAATTTTCAGGCAAAAAAAATGCTAAAACACGTTTTTTTTGGCCCAAAAAGTCGATTTGTGCATGCATCTTCGATACCCGTTTATATCCCAAATTTAGCCTAAAAACACCGAATAATCGATTTTTTTTGGTCTCAGAAGCGATTTGTACTGTGCTAAAAAAATTTCAATTTTCAGGCAAAAAAAAATGCTAAAACACGTTTTTTTGGCCCAAAAAGTCGATTTGTGCATGCATCTTCGATACCCGTTTATATCCCAAATTTAGCCTAAAAACACCGAAAAATCGAGTTTTTTGGGTCTCAGAAGCGATTTGTACTGTGCTAGAAAAATTTCAATTTTCAGGCAAAAAAAATGCTAAAACACGTTTTTTTGGCCCAAAAAGTCGATTTGTGCATGCATCTTCGATACCCGTTTATATCCCAAATTTAGCCTAAAAACACCGAAAAATCGATTTTTTTGGGTCTCAGAAGCGATTTGTACTGTGCTAGAAAAATTTCAATTTTCAGGCAAAAAAATGCTAAAACACGTTTTTTTGGCCCAAAAAGTCGATTTGTGCATGCATCTTCGATACCCGTTTATATCCCAAATTTAGCCTAAAAACACCGAAAAATCGAGTTTTTTGGGTCTCAGAAGCGATTTGTACTGCGCTAGAAAAATTTCAATTTTCAGGCAAAAAAAATGCTAAAACACGTTTTTTTGGCCCAAAAAGTCGATTTGTGCATGCATCTTCGATACCCGTTTATATCCCAAATTTAGCCTAAAAACACCGAAAAATCGAGTTTTTTGGGTCTCAGAAGCGATTTGTACATGTCTACACTGTACTAGAAAAAAATCAATTTTCAGGCAAAAAAAATGCTAAAACACATTTTTTTGGCCCAAAAAATTGATTTGTGCATGCATCTTCGATACCCGTTTATATCCCAAATTTAGCCTAAAAACACCGAAAAATCGAGTTTTTTGGGTCTCAGAAGCGATTTGTACTGTGCTAGAAAAATTTCAATTTTCAGGCAAAAAAAATGCTAAAACACGTTTTTTTGGCCCAAAAAGTCGATTTGTGCATGCATCTTCGATACCCGTTTATATCCCAAATTTAACCTAAAAACACCGAAAAATCGAGTTTTTTGGGTCTCAGAAGCGATTTGTACTGTGCTAGAAAAAATTCAATTTTCAGGCAAAAAAAATGCTAAAACACATTTTTTTGGCCCAAAAAATTGATTTGTGCATGCATCTTCGATACCCGTTTATATCCCAAATTTAGCCTAAAAACACCGAAAAATCGATTCTTTTGGGTCTCAGAAGCGATTTGTACTGTGCTAGAAAAATTTCAATTTTCAGGCAAAAAAAATGCTAAAACACGTTTTTTTGGCCGAAAAAGTAGATTTGTGCATGCATCTTCGATACCCGTTTATATCCCAAATTTAGCCTAAAAACACCGAAAAATCGAGTTTTTTGGGTCTCAGAAGCGATTTGTACATGTCTACACTGTTCTATAAAAAATTCAATTTTCAGGCAAAAAAATGCTAAAACACGTTTTTTTGGCCCAAAAAGTTGATTTGTGCATGCATCTTCGATACCCGTTTATATCCCAAATTTAGCCTAAAAACACCGAAAAATCGAGTTTTTTTGGTCTCAGAAGCGATTTGTACTGTTCTAGAAAAATTTCAATTTTCAGGCAAAAAAAATGCTAAAACACGTTTTTTGGGCCCAAAAAGTCGATTTGTGCATGCATCTTCGATACCCGTTTAAATCCCAAATTTAGCCTAAAAACACCGAAAAATCGAGTTTT
>JAWZYT010007108.1:12500-28036 GCA_034508575.1 Petrolisthes manimaculis | reverse complement strand
GTTAGAGAGAGAGAGAGAGAGAGAGAGAGAGAGAGAGAGAGAGAGAGAGAGAGAGAGATGGTAACACTTTGGGCTATAAAACATTGGTATACAGCCTTTTCTTTGGCTACTGGGCTACAAAGAGATGGTACCACTGTCTTTTAACCCACTATTTGGGCTAGAAATAGTTGGTAACGCTGATGTTTCTATGACAACTTGGCTATAAAACATTTGTAAACTGCTTCTTGGGCTATATGTATTACCTCACGTGGCTATAACAACACACATTCCAATATCAATTATTGTTATATTTATTTTTGTTATCTATTATATTGAACATTATTATATTTTATAAAGTGTATCGTATTTTTATTACTATTATTTATCTTTTATTACAGTTTATTTTATTTCAATGTCATAAATTTTATTTCGTTTAATTGCAAATCCGTTTCTTTGTTGACATCAGAGAGAGAGAGAGAGAGAGAATTTATGTGTCTGAGTGAGACAGAGACAGAGAGAGACTGTGTGTGTGTGAGACAGAGAGAGAGAGAGAGAGAGAGAGAGAGAGAGAGAGAGAGAGAGAGAGAGAGAGAGAGAGAGAGAGAGAGAGAGAGAGAGAGAGAGAGAGAGAAAAAAAAAATTGTTTAGTGTGTGTGACAAAGAGTGAGTTTCTTTTCAATTATTTTGTCATAGAAAATGTGTTAATTATCAGATATGTATAGGAGAGACTAATTATTTTATTTTAATTTAAAGTGAAATTAATAATAATAATAATAATAATAATAATGCTCACTCTTTTTCTTTCACACACATACATACAAACATAAGCACACATACATACAAACATACACAGGTATATATACATACATATACACATACATACATATACACATACATAAATACATACATACATACATACATACATACATACATACATACATACACACAAACGGTCCATCTGTTGGGTAGCGGGGCGGTGGGGCAGCGAGGCGGCTGGGCAGCGGGACGGAGCAGCGGGGCGGCAGGGCAGTGGGGCAGCAGGGCGGGGGCAGCGGGGCGTCGGGGCAGCGGAGCGGGGCGGCGGGGCAGTGGGGCGGCAGGGCGGCGGGGCAGCAGGGCGGCGGGGCAGCGGGGCGGCAACGGGGCGGGGCAGCAGGGTGGTGGGGCAGCAGGGCGGCGGGGCAGCGGGGCGGGGCAGTGGGGCGGCAGGGCTGGACTGCGGGGCGTCGGGGCAGCGGGGGCGGCGGGGTGGCTGCGGGACAGCATGGTGACAGTGGGGCAGCAGGGCGGCGGAGCAGCGGGGCGGGGCGGCGGGGCAGCGGGGCGTGGCGGTGGGTCAGTTGCGGGGCGGGGCAGCGGGGCAGCGGGGCGGCGGGGCAGCAGGGCGGCGGGGCAGTGGGGATGTGGGGCGGCGGGGCAACGGGGTGGGGCGGCAGGGCAGTGGGGCAATTGCGGGGCGGGGCAACGGGGCGGCGGGGCAGCGGGATGCGGGGCAGTGGGGCGGCGGGGCTTGACAGCGGGGTCGCGGGGCAGCGGGGCGGTTCAGCGGGGCGGGGTGGCGGGGCAGCAGGACAGCGGGGCGGCAGGGCAGCGGGGGTGGCGGGGCAGCGGTGCGACAGCCGGGCGGCGGCGGGGCAGCGGGGCAGGGCAGTGGGGCGGGTCAGAGGGGCGGGGCGGCAGGGTTGCGGGGCGGTGGGGCAGCAGGTTAGGTTAGGTTAGGTTAAGGGTTAGGTTAGGTTAGGTTAGGTTAGGTTAAGGGTTAGGTTAGGTTAGGTTAGGGGCAGCGGGGCGGCAGGGCGGCGTGGCGGCAGGGCAGTGGGGCGGGGCGGCAGGGCAGTTGCGGGGCGGGGCAGCGGGGCGGCGTGGCAGCGGGGCGGCAGGGCATCGGGGCAGCGGGGCAGGGCAGCGGGGCGGCGGGGCAGCGGGGCGGGGCGGGGAGGCAGGGCAGTTGCGAGGCGGGGTAGCGGGGCGGCGGGGCAACAGGGCGGTGGGGCAGCGGGATGCGGGGCAGCGGGGCGGGTCAGTGGGGCGGCGGGGCTTGACAGCGGGGCAGCAGGGCGTCGGAGCAGCGGGGCGGGGTGGCGGGGCGTCGGGGGCAGCGGGGCAGGGCAGCGGGGCGGGGCAGTGGGGCAGTTGCGGGGCGGGGGTGGCGGGGCGTCGGGGCAGCGGGGCGGGGCAGCGGGGCGTCGGGGCAGCGGGGCGGGGCAGCGGGGCGGGGCAGTTGCGGGGCGGGGCAGCGTGGCGTCGGGGCAGCGGGGCGGGGCAGTGGGGCGGCGGGGCTGGACAGCGGGGCAGCGGGGCGTCGGGGCAGCGGGGCAGTGGGGCAGGGTGGCGGGGCAGCGGGGGTGGCGGGGCAGCGGGGCGGCAGGGCAGCGGGGCAGCGGGGGTGACAGCCGGGCGGCGGCGGGGCAGTGGGGCAGGGCAGTGGGGCAGGGCAGTGGGGCGGGGCAGCGGGGCGGGGCGGCGGGGCAGCGGGGCAGCAGGTTAGGGGTTAGGTTAGGTTAGGTTAGGTTAGGTTAAGGGTTAGGTTAGGTTAGGTTAGGTTAGGTTGGGTTAGGTTAGGTTAGGTTAGGTTAGGTTAGGTTAGGTTAGGTTGGGTTAAGGGTTAGGTTAGGTTAGGTTAGGTTAGGTTAGGTTAAGGGTTAGGTTAGGTTAGGTTAAGGGTTAGGTTAGGTTAGGTTAGGTTAGGTTGGGTTAGGTTAGGTTAGGTTAGGCTAGGTTAGGTTAGGGGCAGCGGGGCGGCAGGGCAGTTGCGGGGCGGGGCAGCGGGGCGGCGTGGCAGCGGGGCGGCAGGGCATCGGGGCAGCGGGGCGGGGCAGCGGGGCGGGGCGGGGATGCGGGGCAGTTGCGAGGCGGGGTAGCGGGGCGGCGGGGCAGCGGGATGCGGGGCAGCGGGGCGGGGCAGCAGGACGGCGGGGCTTGACAGCGGGGCAGCAGGGCGTCGGGGCAGCGGGGCGGCAGGGCAGCAGGGCGGCGGGGCAGCGGGATGCGGGGCAGCGGGGCGGGGCAGCGGGGGCGGCGGGGCAGCGGGGCGGGGCAGCGGGGCGGGGCACTGGGGCAGTTGCGGGACAGGGCGGCGGGGCAGCGGGGCGTCGGGGCAGCGGGGCAGGGCAGTGGGGCGGCGGGGCTGGACAGCGGGGCAGCGGGGCGTCGGGGCAGCGGGGCAGTGGGGCAGGGTGGCGGGGCAGCGGGGTGGCGGGGCAGCGGGGCGGCAGGGCGGCGGGGCAGCGGGGTGACAGCCGGGCGGCGGCGGGGCAGTGGGGCAGGGCAGTGGGGCGGGGCAGCGGGGCGGGGCGGCGGGGCAGCGGGGCAGCAGGTTAGGGGTTAGGTTAGGTTAGGTTAGGTTAGGTTAAGGGTTAGGTTAGGTTAGGTTAGGTTAGGTTAAGGGTTAGGTTAGGTTGGGTTAGGTTAGGTTAGGTTGGGTTAGGTTAGGTTAGGTTAAGGGTTAGGTTAGGTTAGGTTAGGTTAGGTTGGGTTAGGTTAGGTTAGGTTAGGTTAGGTTAGGTTGGGTTAGGTTAGGTTAGGTTAGGTTAGGTTAGGTTAGGGGCAGCGTGGCGGCGTGGCAGCGGGGCGACAGGGCATCGGGGCAGCGGGGCGGGGCAGCGGGGCAGCGGGGCGGGGCGGGGATGCGGGGCAGTTGCGAGGCGGGGTAGCGGGGCGGCAGGGCAGCAGGGCGGCGGGGCAGCGGGATGCGGGGCAGCGGGGCGGGGCAGCGGGGCGGTGGGGCAGCGGGGCGGGGCAGTGGGGCAGTTGCGGGGCGGGGCGGCGGGGCAGCGGGGCGTCGGGGCAGCGGGGCGGGGCAGTGGGGCGGCGGGGCTGGACAGCGGGGCAGCGGGGCGTCGGGGCAGCGGGGCAGTGGGGCAGCGGGGTGGCGGGGCAGCGGGGCGGCAGGACGGCGGGGCAGCGGGGTGACAGCCGGGCGGCGGCGGGGCAGTGGGGCAGGGCAGTGGGGCGGGGCAGCGGGGCGGGGCGGCGGGGCAGCGGGGCAGCAGGTTAGGAGTTAGGTTAGGTTAGGTTAGGTTAAGGGTTAGGTTAGGTTAGGTTAGGTTAGGTTAGGTTAGGTTAAGGGTTAGGTTAGGTTAGGTTAGGTTGGGTTAGGTTAGGTTAGGTTAGGTTAGGTTAAGGGTTAGGTTAGGTTAGGTTAGGTTAGGTTGGGTTGGGTTAGGTTAGGTTAGGTTAGGTTAGGTTAGGTTAAGGGTTAGGTTATGTTAGGTTAGGTTAGGTTAGGTTAGGTTGGGTTGGGTTAGGTTAGGTTAGGTTAGGTTAGGTCCCGGTAGTATACCACGGTTAGGCTATGTTAGGTTAGGTCCCGGTAGTCTGCCCCGGTTAGGTCCCGGTAGTCTGTCCCGGTTCTGTTATGTTAGGTTAGGTCCCGGTAGTCTGCCCCGGTTAGGTCCCGGTAGTCTGTCCCGGTTCTGTTAGGTTAGGTTAGGTCCCGGTAGTCTGCCCCGGTTAGGTCCCGGTAGTCTGCCCCGGTTAGGCTATGTTAGGTTAGGTCCCGGTAGTTTGCCCCGGTTAGGTCTCGGTAGGTTAGGTTAGGTTAGGTTAGGTTAGGTTAGGTTAGGTTAGGTTAGGTTAGGTTAGTATGCCCCGGTTAGGCTATGTTAGGTTAGGTCCCGGTAGTCTGCCCCGGTTAGGTCCCGGTAGTATGCCCCGGTTAGGCTATGTTAGGTTAGGTCCCGGTAGTCTGCCCCGGTTAGGCTATGTTAGGTTAGGTCCCGGTAGTTTGCCCCGGTTAGGTCCCGGTAGTCTGTCCCGGTTCTGTTATGTTAGGTTAGGTCCCGGTAGTCTGCCCCGGTTAGGTCCCGGTAGTCTGCCCCGGTTAGGTCCCGGTAGTCTGTCCCGGTTCTGTTATGTTAGGTTAGGTCCCGGTAGTCTGCCCCGGTTAGGTCCCGGTAGTCTGCCCCGGTTAGGCTATGTTAGGTTAGGTCCCGGTAGTTTGCCCCGGTTAGGTCTCGGTAGGTTAGGTTAGGTTAGGTTAGGTTAGGTTAGGTTAGGTTAGGTTAGGTTAGGTTAGGTTAGTATGCCCCGGTTAGGCTATGTTAGGTTAGGTCCCGGTAGTCTGCCCCGGTTAGGTCCCGGTAGTATGCCCCGGTTAGGCTATGTTAGGTTAGGTCCCGGTAGTCTGCCCCGGTTAGGTCCCGGTAGTCTGTCCCGGTTCTGTTATGTTAGGTTAGGTCCCGGTAGTCTGCCCCGGTTAGGTCCCGGTAGTCTGTCCCGGTTCTGTTATGTTAGGTTAGGTCCCGGTAGTCTGCCCCGGTTAGGTCCCGGTAGTCTGCCCCGGTTAGGCTATGTTAGGTTAGGTCCCGGTAGGTTAGGTTAGGTTAGGTTAGGTTAGGTTAGGTTAGGTTAGGTTAGGTTAGGTTAGTATGCCCCGGTTAGGCTATGTTAGGTTAGGTCCCGGTAGTCTGCCCCGGTTAGGCTATGTTAGGTTAGGTCCCGGTAGTCTGCCCCGGTTAGGCTATGTTAGGTTAGGTCCCGGTAGTTTGCCCCGGTTAGGTCCCGGTAGTCTGTCCCGGTTCTGTTATGTTAGGTTAGGTCCCGGTAGTCTGCCCCGGTTAGGTCCCGGTAGTCTGCCCCGGTTAGGTCCCGGTAGTCTGTCCCGGTTCTGTTATGTTAGGTTAGGTCCCGGTAGTCTGCCCCGGTTAGGTCCCGGTAGTCTGCCCCGGTTAGGCTATGTTAGGTTAGGTCCCGGTAGTTTGCCCCGGTTAGGTCTCGGTAGGTTAGGTTAGGTTAGGTTAGGTTAGGTTAGGTTAGGTTAGGTTAGGTTAGGTTAGTATGCCCCGGTTAGGCTATGTTAGGTTAGGTCCCGGTAGTCTGCCCCGGTTAGGCTATGTTAGGTTAGGTCCCGGTAGTCTGCCCCGGTTAGGCTATGTTAGGTTAGGTCCCGGTAGTCTGCCCCGGTTAGGCTATGTTAGGTTAGGTCCCGGTAGTTTGCCCCGGTTAGGTCTCGGTAGGTTAGGTTAGGTTAGGTTAGGTTAGGTTAGGTTAGGTTAGGTTAGTATGCCCCGGTTAGGCTATGTTAGGTTAGGTCCCGGTAGTCTGCCCCGGTTAGGTCCCGGTAGTATGCCCCGGTTAGGCTATGTTAGGTTAGGTCCCGGTAGTCTGCCCCGGTTAGGCTATGTTAGGTTAGGTCCCGGTAGTCTGCCCCGGTTAGGCTATGTTAGGTTAGGTCCCGGTAGTCTGCCCCGGTTAGGCTATGTTAGGTTAGGTCCCGGTAGTTTGCCCCGGTTAGGTCCCGGTAGTCTGTCCCGGTTCTGTTATGTTAGGTTAGGTCCCGGTAGTCTGCCCCGGTTAGGTCCCGGTAGTCTGTCCCGGTTCTGTTATGTTAGGTTAGGTCCCGGTAGTCTGCCCCGGTTAGGTCCCGGTAGTCTGTCCCGGTCCTGTTATGTTAGGTTAGGTCCCGGTAGTCTGCCCCGGTTAGGTCCCGGTAGTCTGTCCCGGTTCTGTTATGTTAGGTTAGGTCCCGGTAGTCTGCCCCGGTTAGGTCCCGGTAGTCTGTCCCGGTCCTGTTATGTTAGGTTAGGTCCCGGTAGTCTGCCCCGGTTAGGTCCCGGTAGTCTGTCCCGGTCCTGTTATGTTAGGTTAGGTCCCGGTAGTCTGTCCCGGTCCTGTTATGTTAGGTTAGGTCCCGGTAGTCTGCCCCGGTTAGGTCCCGGTAGTCTGTCCCGGTCCTGTTATGTTAGGTTAGGTCCCGGTAGTCTGCCCCGGTCCTGTTATGTTAGGTTAGGTCCCGGTAGTCTGCCCCGGTTAGGTCCCGGTAGTCTGTCCCGGTCCTGTTATGTTAGGTTAGGTCCCGGTAGTCTGCCCCGGTTAGGTCCCGGTAGTCTGTCCCGGTCCTGTTATGTTCGGTTAGGTCCCGGTAGTCTGCCCCGGTTAGGTCCCGGTAGTCTGTCCCGGTCCTGTTATGTTAGGTTAGGTCCCGGTAGTCTGCCCCGGTTAGGTCCCGGTAGTCTGTCCCGGTCCTGTTATGTTAGGTTAGGTCCCGGTAGTCTGCCCCGGTTAGGTCCCGGTAGTCTGTCCCGGTCCTGTTATGTTAGGTTAGGTCCCGGTAGTCTGCCCCGGTTAGGTCCCGGTAGTCTGTCCCGGTCCTGTTATGTTAGGTTAGGTCCCGGTAGTCTGCCCCGGTTAGGTCCCGGTAGTCTGTCCCGGTCCTGTTATGTTAGGTTAGGTCCCGGTAGTCTGCCCCGGTTAGGTCCCGGTAGTCTGTCCCGGTCCTGTTATGTTAGGTTAGGTCCCGGTAGTCTGCCCCGGTTAGGTCCCGGTAGTCTGTCCCGGTTCTGTTATGTTAGGTTAGGTCCCGGTAGTCTGCCCCGGTTAGGTCCCGGTAGTCTGTCCCGGTTCTGTTATGTTAGGTTAGGTCCCGGTAGTCTGCCCCGGTTAGGTCTCGGTAGGTTAGGTTAGGTTAGGTTAGGTTAGGTTAGGTTAGGTTAGGTTAGGTTAGGTTAGGTCCTTGTAGTATGCCCCGGTTAGGCTATGTTAGGTTAGGTCCCGGTAGTCTGCCCCGGTTAGGCTATGTTAGGTTAGGTCCCGGTAGTTTGCCCTGGTTAGGTCCCGGTAGTCTGTCCCGGTTCTGTTTTGTTAGGTTAGGTCCCGGTAGTCTGCCCCGGTTAGGTCCCGGTAGTCTGTCCCGGTTCTGTTATGTTAGGTTAGGTCCCGGTAGTCTGCCCCGGTTAGGTCCCGGTAGTCTGTCCCGGTTCTGTTATGTTAGGTTAGGTCCCGGTAGTCTGCCCCGGTTAGGTCCCGGTAGTCTGTCCCGGTTCTGTTATGTTAGGTTAGGTCCCGGTAGTCTGCCCCGGTTAGGTCCCGGTAGTCTGTCCCGGTTCTGTTATGTTAGGTTAGGTCCCGGTAGTCTGCCCCGGTTAGGTCCCGGTAGTCTGTCCCGGTCCTGTTATGTTAGGTTAGGTCCCGGTAGTCTGCCCCGGTTAGGTCCCGGTAGTCTGTCCCGGTCCTGTTATGTTAGGTTAGGTCCCGGTAGTCTGCCCCGGTTAGGTCCCGGTAGTCTGTCCCGGTTCTGTTATGTTAGGTTAGGTCCCGGTAGTCTGCCCCGGTTAGGTCTCGGTAGGTTAGGTTAGGTTAGGTTAGGTTAGGTTAGGTTAGGTCCTAGTAGTCTGCCCCGGTTAGGCTATGTTAGGTTAGGTCCCGGTAGTCTGCCCCGGTTAGGCTATGTTAGGTTAGGTCCCGGTAGTTTGCCCCGGTTAGGTCCCGGTAGTCTGTCACGGTCCTGTTATGTTAGGTTAGGTCCCGGTAGTCTGCCCCGGTTAGGTCCCGGTAGTCTGTCCCGGTCCTGTTATGTTAGGTTAGGTCCCGGTAGTCTGCCCCGGTTAGGTCCCGGTAGTCTGTCCCGGTCCTGTTATGTTAGGTTAGGTCCCGGTAGTCTGTCCCGGTTGTGTTATGTTAGGTTAGGTCCCGGTAGTCTGCCCCGGTTAGGTCCCGGTAGTCTGTCCCGGTTCTGCTATGTTAGGTTAGGTCCCGGTAGTCTGCCCCGGTTAGGTCTCGGTAGGTTAGGTTAGGTTAGGTTAGGTTAGGTTAGGTTAGGTCCTAGTAGTCTGCCCCGGTTAGGCTATGTTAGGTTAGGTCCCGGTAGTCTGCCCCGGTTAGGCTATGTTAGGTTAGGTCCCGGTAGTTTGCCCCGGTTAGGTCCCGGTAGTCTGTCACGGTCCTGTTATGTTAGGTTAGGTCCCGGTAGTCTGCCCCGGTTAGGTCCCGGTAGTCTGTCCCGGTTATGTTATGTTAGGTTAGGTCCCGGTAGTCTGCCCCGGTTAGGTCCCGGTAGTCTGTCCCGGTTCTGTTATGTTAGGTTAGGTCCCGGTAGTCTGCCCCTGTTAGGTCCCGGTAGTCTGTCCCGGTCCTGTTATGTTAGGTTAGGTCCCGGTAGTCTGCCCCGGTTAGGTCCCGGTAGTCTGTCACGGTCCTGTTATGTTCGGTTAGGTCCCGGTAGTCTGCCCCGGTTAGGTCCCGGTAGTCTGTCCCGGTCCTGTTATGTTAGGTTAGGTCCCGGTAGTCTGCCCCGGTTAGGTCCCGGTAGTCTGTCCCGGTCCTGTTATGTTAGGTTAGGTCCCGGTAGTCTGCCCCGGTTAGGTCCCGGTAGTATGCCCCGGTTAGGTCCTGGTAGTCTACTGTGGTCTAGGTTAGGTTAGGTAATATTACTATTACTACTAATATTACTACTACTACTACTAATTATAATAGGAAGAGGTTAGGTTAAATAAGGCTTGGTTTGGTTAGGCTGTCGAGAAGAAGCCCAAAAAAATTTTTATTTCGCCTCTAAATCCAAAAAATGGCCCCCCCAAGCCCTTGTTTTACCCTCCCCCACCCCACCAACCACCCCGGCGGCTTACGACCTTATATATATTCAACGAAAATCGCCAACACCCCCATTTTAGCCAATCACAACTCACCTTGGGGCTACAAAACTGGGCTACAAAACATTGGTAACACTGCTTCTACCCTTCACACTTGGGCTAGAGGTGGCTAGAAGTGGCTACAACACCATGGCAACACTGCATTTACACATTCGAGTCATTTTCAATTTTCATCTACTATATTGCACACCTTTATACTTCACTTTAATCTACATCATTTTTAATACTACTATTTCACTGTTATTACACTTTATTTGCTTTCAAGGGCATTATTTTCATTTCATTTCATTGCAAATGTTTCTTTGTTTACATGTGTGTGTGAGAGAGAAAGAGAGAGAGAGTCGTAAGTATAGCCAGAACAAAAGCCTGAATTGGCAATACTACTACTACTACTACTACTACTACTACTACTAATAATAATAATAATAATAATAATAATAATAATACTAATAATAATAATAATAATAATACAGGTAATAATAATAATAATAATAATAATGAATAGTTTATAATCTATATATCTAATATATAATAGCATGGTGTATGTAAACACGTTTTCTTTAGTGGTAGAAACGGGATAGAAAATGTGTTCAGTTCATCCCTATATAAGTCAGATTTCCCTGCCTGCCTGCCTACCTGCCTGCCTGCCTGCCTGCCTGCCTCCCTACCTGCCTGCCTGCCTCCCTACCTGCCTACCTGCCTACCTGCCTGCCTGCCTGCCTCCCTACCTGCCTGCCTGCCTGCCTACCTGCCTGCCTACCTGCCTGCCTGCCTCCCTACCTGCCTGCCTGCCTACCTGCCTGCCTGCCTCCCTACCTGCCTGTCTGCCTGCCTGCCTACCTGCCTGCCTGCCTCCCTACCTGCCTGTCTGCCTGCCTGCCTGCCTGCCTGCCTCCCTACCTGCCTGCCTACCTGCCTGCCTGCCTACCTGCCTGCCTGCCTGCCTCTCTACCTACCTGCCTGCCTGCCTGCCTGTTAAAACACGTTTTTTGGGCACAAAAAACGTGTTTTAACATTTTTTTTGCCTGAAAATTGATTTTTTTCTAGATCAGTGTAGACATGTACAAATCGCTTCTGAGACCCAAAAAACTCGATTTTTCGGTGTTTTTAGGCTAAATTTGGGATATAAACGGGTATCGAAGATGCATGCACAAATCGACTTTTTGGGCCCAAAAAACGTGTTTTAGCATTTTTTTTGCCTGAAAATTGAAATTTTTCTAGAACAGTGTAGACATGTACAAATCGCTTCTGAGACCCAAAAAACACGATTTTTCGGTGTTTTTAGGCTAAATTTGGGATATAAACGGGTATCGAAGATACATGCACAAATCGACTTTTTGGGCCAAAAAAACGTGTTTTAGCATTTTTTTTGCCTGAAAATTGAACTTTTTCTAGAACAGTACAAATCGCTTCTGAGACCCAAAAAACTCGATTTTTCGGTGTTTTTAGGCTAAATTTGGGATATAAACGGGTATCGAAGATGCATGCACAAATCGACTTTTTGGGCCAAAAAAACGTGTTTTAGCATTTTTTTTGCCTGAAAAATGAAATTTTTCTAGCACAGTACAAATCGACTTTTTGGGCAAAAAAAACGTGTTTTAGCATTTTTTTTGCCTGAAAATTGAAATTTTTCTAACACAGTACAAATCGCTTCTGAGGCCCAAAAAACTCGATTTTTCGGTGTTTTTAGGCTAAATTTGGGATATAAACGGGTATCGAAGATGCATGCACAAATCGACTTTTTGGGCCAAAAAAACGTGTTTTAGCATTTTTTTTGCCTGAAAATTGAAATTTTTCTAGCACAGTACAAATCGAATTTTTGGGCCAAAAAAACGTGTTTTAGCATTTTTTTTGCCTGAAAATTGAAATTTTTCTAGCACAGTACAAATCGCTTCTGAGACCCAAAAAACTCGATTTTTCGGTGTTTTTAGGCTAAATTTGGGATGTAAACGGGTATCGAAGATGCATGCACAAATCGACTTTTTGGGCCAAAAAAACGTGTTTTAGCATTTTTTTTGCCTGAAAATTGATTTTTTTCTAGAACAGTGTAGACATGTACAAATCGCTTCTGAGACCCAAAAAACTCGATTTTTTGGTGTTTTTAGGCTAAATTTGGGATATAAACGGGTATCGAAGATGCATGCACAAATCGACTTTTTGGGCCAAAAAAACGTGTTTTAGCATTTTTTTTGCCTGAAAATTGAATTTTTTCTAGAACAGTGTAGACATGTACAAATCGCTTCTGAGACCCAAAAAACTCGTTTTTTCTGTGTTTTTAGGCTAAATTTGGGATATAAATGGGTATCGAAGATGCATGCACAAATCGGCTTTTTGGGCCAAAAAAACTTGTTTTAGCATTTTTTTTGCCTGAAAATTGATTTTTTTCTAGAACAGTGTAGACATGTACAAATCGCTTCTGAGACCCAAAAAACTCGATTTTTTGGTGTGTTTAGGCTAAATTTGGGATATAAACGGGTATCGAAGATGCATGCGCAAATCGACTATTTGGGCCAAAAAAACGTGTTTCAGCATTTTTTTTGCCTGAAAATTGAAATTTTTCTAGAACAGTGTAGACATGTACAAATCGCTTCTGAGACCCAAAAAACTCGATTTTTCGGTGTTTTTAGGCTAAATTTGGGATATAAACGGGTATCGAAGATGCATGCACAAATCGACTTTTTGGGCCAAAAAAACGTGTTTTAGCATTTTTTTTGCCTGAAAATTGACATTTTTCTAGCACAGTACAAATCGCTTCTGAGACCCAAAAAACTCGATTTTTCTGTGTTTTTAGGCTAAATTTGGGATATAAACGGGTATCGAAGATGCATGCACAAATCGACTTTTTGGGCCAAAAAAACGTGTTTTAGCATTTTTTTTGCCTGAAAATTGAAATTTTTCTAGCACAGTACAAATCGCTTCTGAGACCCAAAAAACTCGATTTTTCGGTGTTTTTAGTCTAAATTTGGGATATAAACGGGTATCGAAGATGCATGCACAAATCGACTTTTTGGGCCAAAAAAACGTGTTTTAGCATTTTTTTTGCCTGAAAATTGAAATTTTTCTAGCACAGTACAAATCGACTTTTTGGGCCAAAAAAACGTGTTTTAGCATTTTTTTTGCCTGAAAATTGAAATTTTTCTACCACACTACAAATCGCTTCTGAGACCCAAAAAACTCGATTTTTCGGTGTTTTTAGGCTAAATTTGGGATATAAACGGGTATTGAAGATGCATGCACAAATCGACTTTTTGGGCCAAAAAAACGTGTTTTAGCATTTTTTTTGCCTGAAAACTGAAATTTTTCTAACACAGTACAAATCGCTTCTGAGACCCAAAAAACTCGATTTTTCGGTGTTTTTAGTCTAAATTTGGGATATAAACGGGTATCGAAGATGCATGCACAAATCGACTTTTTGGGCCAAAAAAACGTGTTTTAGCATTTTTTTTGCCTGAAAATTGAATTTTTTCTAGAACAGTGTAGACATGTACAAATCGCTTCTGAGACCCAAAAAACTCGATTTTTCGGTGTTTTTAGGCTAAATTTGGGATATAAACGGGTATCGAAGATGCATGCACAAATCGACTTTTTGGGCCAAAAAAACGTGTTTTAGCATTTTTTTTGCCTGAAAATTGATTTTTTTCTAGAACAGTGTAGACATGTACAAATCGCTTCTGAGACCCAAAAAACTCGATTTTTCGGTGTTTTTAGGCTAAATTTGGGATATAAACGGGTATCGAAGATGCATGCATGTAAGGGCCGAAATACTCGTACACATTTATACATATTCGTACACATTTATACACATTTATATGCCTTTAATCACATGTTCCTGTGAAGTAACATCTTAATATTTCATTGATAGTATGTGGTGTATTAGTGGAGGGCGAGAATATAACTGCTTGTTCAGCAGTCTCCTCATCTCCCCCCCCCCCCCTTCCTTGGGATGTCGACGTCAGCGCCATCTACACTTCTCAACGCAGGCAGCGCCATCTATCCGAGGCTTCGTATGGATAGAAGACCTTTACCTGACTGAGAAAGGAGCTGCACTCTGACTTGTACGGAGCTCTAAGCCTCCTCTGCCTCCTTCTCTCACCTAGAGCTTATTCCAGCGCTTGGGCAGCGTCTGGTCTGCCTCCTCTTATTTTGCTCCTATTGATCCTAGTGATCCTATTGCCATTATCTTGTGTTAAGACTCTGCTACCTGGCCAAGAGTTGTGTGTTGGGACTTGTACTGTGGTGTGTGGAGTGATACTGTGTGGAGTTTGTGTGGTGGTGTTGATTGTATTGTGGTGGTGTTTATGTGTTGTGGTGGAGATTGAGTTAATATATATCTGTCTTTGCAACTTTTGTTTGTAATATTCCCTCTGACTTTGGTGGTGATAGAATCCTTACATCGAAGACGTTGCCGACGTGCCACTCTTCGATTCGAGCCTTTACATACTACTACTACTACTACTACTACTACTACTACTACAACTATCTATAGATTTAATGCCAAACATAAACTTAATTTCATATCATTCAATATTAATAATCATAATCTATTTACCAATGAGAAGAATTACTTAATCTAGAAAATACTAATGATAATTTCAATCTTTTTCATATAAAATATATATGAATGTTACAATAAACGTTTTCCAATTAAAACAAACTATATTACCTACTTTGAAAAGGCTTCCTAATGTCTGGCTTATATGCAAATAGTTTTGTTTCTCCCTAACCAGTCCTGTTTTCTATACTCTAGGTATAATAGAAGACGAAAACATAACAGGGGAAACTAGCCTAGATTTCCCAAATATGCAAAATCATAAAGTCGTGATTTCTCAATACTTTCTTTTTTCCCCTTCAGTGGCGAAAAGCTTCAAGAGTTTCTACGTTATGTCAATGAAACATTTTACACGTGATATATGCATATAGGACCAGAATTGGTAACGTCAGTTTCCATAATAAATAAAACATTTTTTTAGGGTGAATTTTTTTCATCTCAGAAATTTACATAGTGAAATTTCAGGCTACGAATTTCCTCATTTCTAGCAGAGATCTGGGGATTTTGGGCTTAGACAGTGTTGCCATATGTAAGGGGAAAGTCCACATAAAATTCTAGGGAATTCTGACCAATATATATATATATATATTTTCGCTCAGCTGGAGAAAACATTGAGGAAAAATATTATTTTTCTTACGATTTCAATGAAAAAAAAAAAAAGATAGAAAGAGGAATTCTAGACTTAATAAAGAGTATAGGAAAAGCCAATAGTAAATAGTAAATAGAGAGACAGCCAATAATTACAAAGAGAAAAGAAAAAAAAACAAGGAATTAGATGTAGTAGAGAATAGTAAATAGAGAGACAGCCAATAATTATGAAGAAAAAAGAAGGAATTAGCGGTAGAGAATCGTATCTAGAAAATATATTAAGTGATGTGGGTAGTACTGTATATAATTTAATTAAGGGTTTGGGCGCCCCTTAGTATCCGAGTCTAGATATAAAGAATTAATGATTATAGTATATGTGTGTGTGTGTGTATGTATATTATTGTATGTGTGTGAGTGTATGTATATTATTGTATGTGTGTGTGTGTGTATGTATATTATTGTATGTGTGTGTGTGTGTATGTATATTATACGATAATCAAGGGGGTGTTTGGGGAGTGGGGTGGGGGTATGGTGTTAGGGGGGGTAGAGGCATGGGTGTGAGGGAGGGGGTATGGGTAGAGTGAATGGGGGGTAGGGGGGAGGGGTAGTCAACTCAGTAACCTCATTTATGGACTGCCATTCAAACATTCATTTTGAGCCAACATTTTCTCTATAGGTGATGCCAAGTATGGGGAATTTTCACTAGACATGGGGAATCAGAGGTGCCAATGGGGATATTATAGAAACTTTATCAAGCAGACCAGCTGGCAACACTGCTCTCTATCTCTATCTCTCAGACACATACCACCCCACACCCCTCCCCTCTCTCTCTCTCTCACTTTGTAATGACGTCATAATATGGTTTGGAGGAATCAGTTTGCTCCAAACTTACCCTAGAATTATCTGAGGTCCCTTGTAGTAACTTTGGAGTACATTAATTCCTACAAAATATATCAGGAAACAGGATTAATTAATAAATATTATAATGGTATCTATCTATCTATCTACCTATCTATCTATCTATCTATCTACCTATCTATCTATCTATCTACCTA
>JAWZYT010007107.1:0-16928 GCA_034508575.1 Petrolisthes manimaculis | reverse complement strand
CTACTACTACTACTACTACTACAATTACTACAACAACAATAACAACTACAACAACAACAACAACAACAACAACAACTACTACTACTACTACTACAACAACAACTACTACTACTACTACTACTACTACAACAATAACAACTACAACAACGAACAACAACAACAACAACAACAACTACTACTACTACTATTACTACAACAACAACTACTACTACTACTACTACTACTACAACAACAACTACTACTACTACAACAACAACAACAACCACAACTACTACTACTACTACTACTATTACAACAACAACAACAACAACAACAACAACAACAACTACTACTACTACTACTACAACAACAACAACAATAACAACTACAACAACAAAAACAACTACCACTACTACTACTACTACTACTCTACTACTACTACTACTACTACTACTACTACTACTACTACTACTACTACTACTACTACTACTACTACTACTACTACTACTACTACTACCACCACCACTGAGTAACTTTAGGTGATAGTGGAGAGGTGGGCAGTCAGTCAAAGAGAAGAGCAAGTATAGATCATTTACAGGTGACCTTTTCCTTTCTTCATTCTTAACCTCCTCCTATTTCTTCCTCTTTTCTTCTTCCTCCTAAAATTCTTCTCGTCCTTCTTTCATTCCTTAGTCTACTCCCTCCTTCCTTCCTTCCTTCCTTCCTTCCTTCTTTCATTCGTTCCTCAGTCCCCTCTATCTATTCATCCTTCTTTCATTCGTTTCTTAGTCTCCTCTATCTATCTTTCCTTCCTTCCTTCTTTCATTCGTTTCTTAGTCCCCTCTATCTATCCTTTCTTCCTTTTTTCATTCGTTTATTTCTTTGTTTTGATTCTTTGTTTCATTCCTCTTTCTCGTTCTTCCTTCTGTTATTCGTTTCTGGGTTTTCATTGTATGTCTCTTCTATAAATCTCCTCTTACTTCCATCATCCATCCTTTATTTCTTTCGTCCTTCCTCCCTTCCTTCCCAACCCACCTACCCACGAACCTATCTGTCTATCTACCTACCATCCTACCTCTCCATCTACCTACCTACCTACCTACCCACCCATCCACCTAGGAATTTACCTATTCATCTGCTCGTCTACCTATCTATCTACCCATTCACCTATCTATCTACCCACTCACCCATCTACCTACCTACCTATCTATCTATTCACTCATCTACTTACCCATCTATCTACCTAGTCACCGATATACCTTACCTACCTACCTACTCACCCATCTACCTACCTACCCTATCTACCTCTCTATCTATCTACTTATCTATCTATCTACCTACCCACTCACCCATCTACCTACCTTACCTACCTACCTACCTACCTACTCACCCATCTACCTACCTATCTATCTACCTCTCTATCTATCTATTCCCTCATCTACCTACCCATCTGCACTGACCACTGGCCTGACCCCTTCCATCTCTGGGCCTCGACCCTCTAATTTATACATCCCCCTCAATTATTCACATCCTTCCCTATCTTCTCTTTCTCTCTGACCCTTCATTATCTCTTTACTCTTTCTCTTAATTGTTTCTTTATGGATCTTTTCTTTTTTTTCCTATCTCCTCTTTCTCTTAATTGTTTCTTTATGGATCTTTTTTTTTTTTTCCTATCTCCTCTTTCTCTCTGACCCTTCATTATCTCTTTACTCTTTCTTTTAATTGTTTCTTTATGGATATTTTTTATCTATCTCCTCTTTCTCTCTGTCTCTTTGTTATCTGGTTGCTCTATCTCTTAATTATTTCTTTATTGTTAATTTCTGTTCTCTGTAATTCTTCTTTATCTCTCTAACTCTTTCTCTTAATTATTTTCTCATTTTCAATCCATTTTCATCCATCTCCTTTACTATCAGACTCTTCTTTATCGATGTAATGTATCTCTTCATTATTTTTATTACGTCTTTCCCTATCTCCTGTTGTTATCAGACTTGTCCACCTCTCCTTTTAACCCTGATATCTCGTTATTTTCTCATTTTCTTCATTACCTCTTAATCACACCTTTCGTTATCCCAGTGGTCGACATATCAACTTAAGCCCTTCTTAATGCATTCTACTTATGAGGTTTTCACTGTTTTCCTGTATAATTATATTCTTCTGCCTCGTTTTCGTAAATTGGTATTATTGTATTGTTGTTGTTCATATATAATTATGCAAGTAACGATCAGTACATGGGGTCAAATAGGCCTACCATGCACTCGTGTTTATAATGAGTATGTAAACAAAACCTTAGTAAAACCAACCAGTGGAATACAAGAGGGACAGCTTGGTTAATATTCTCTTGTTAGTCCAGGTTCGACACTAAACAAAATCTTAGCAAAAGTAGAGTTTTACGAAAGGGACAGCTTTGTTTATATCCAGCTGTTAGTCTAGGATTGACAATAAGCAAAATCTTAGCAAAAGTACTGTAGAATTGCAAGAAAAGGGACAGCTTGATTTATATCTTGTTGTTAGTCCAGGTACGAAATCTTAACAAAAGTAGAGTTGTACATACGAGAGGGACAGCTTTGTTTATATCCAGTTGTTAGTCCAAGAAAGACACTAAACAACAAAATCTTAGCAAGAGTAAAGTTGTACGAAAGGGACAGCTTTGTTTATGTCCTGTTGTTAGTCTAGGATGGACACTAATCATGGCTCTGGGAATACACTAGTAGTACAGTCCCTATACTCCAACAAGACCCTGATACAGACAATCATTTCACTGTGACACATGATGTTTCGTGAGTCTTTGCCATTGTAACAAGGGGGGCGGTGGCTGTGTGTGTGTGTGTGTGTGTGTGTGTGTGTGTGTGTGTGTGTGTGTGTGTGTGTGTGTGTGTGTGTGTGAGTGTGTGTGTGTGTGTGTGTGTGTGTGTGGTGTGTGTGTGTGTGTGTGTGTGTGTGTGTGTGTGTGTGTGTGAGTGGTGAAACTTTGGTAACCATTTTAAGGAAAGAAAAAATGGCACTAAAGAAAGTTTTTACAAATTCTTCTTTTACAAATTCTTACAACAAATTCTTCGAACTTCTTGTACTTGGCGGGGGAAAATAATCAGATTGCTTCATGTTGTTAAAGCCGAAAGTTATGCTATCACCAATAGATTTCGGTCGAATGATGGAGAGAGGGAGAGAGAGAGAGAGAGAGAGAGAGAGAGAGAGAGAGAGAGAGAGAGAGAGAGAGAGAGAGAGAGATGTCATTTGTATATTCTGGAACATTTGTGTGCCAGTAGAGTTTAAATGTCACGCTCCTTATGTCGAGAAGAAGAGAATCCACAAAGAAAACTTTTTCATAACTTATTCTTATCGAAGGGAGAGACAGACTACCGAGACTCAGAGATTTCCAAGAACTATTTCACTTTACACGAAATTCTTTAGTTGGTGAATTGGAAGGTCTGTGATTCCTCCAAACTATGCCAGGAAACAGACGATCTTAATGTTACTTTAATGAGGGATCTGTCTCGTGGTATAATTTGGAGGAATCAGTAGCCCTTAAGGGGAGGGTATAGTTTTGACATTTTTGGAGATTATGATTCCTCCAAACTATTCCAGGCAACAGGATACCATTATTTTTCTTCATCTGGGTCTGTTTCCTGGCATACTTTGGAGGAATAAAGACTCTTCAATATACCACAAGTGTGTATACTGCTCCCTAAATTGACGTTCAATATTTATACATGCAGACAGACAATATCGTGAAAAAATGAATAGATAAAAAAATAATAGATAAAGTCGAAAAAATACGATGACACACCCATAGTCAGTTTCAAAGAAGAAGAAGAAAAATACCATGGTCCCTCTCCGAAATGTAAAAGAATGGATTGTCATAACCAATAACCTGTTTTTTTTTTTTTTTTATATACTTGAAAGGAATGTGGGATCACCTTATGCCGTCAGTTCAACCATCATTTCAATTTCATGGAGACCTTTTTCCATACTCTTTTCTTCTGACTGGTGTATGTGTGTGTGTGTGTGTGTGTGTGTGTGTGTGTGTGTGTGTGTGTGTGTGTGTGTGTATGTGTGTGTGTGTGTGTCGCTCCCTCATACATCTGACCGGTGTGTGTGTGTGTGTGTGTGTGTGTGTGTGTGTGTGTGTGTGTGTGTTGCCCCTTCCCCCTTCCCTCTCCCTACTCCCATCCTACTCCTTCTCCCTATAGCTCTTCCGTATGACTTGTTCGTGTATGTGTGTATGTTTGTGTTTGTGTCCCACCCCTCCCCTTTGCCACCCTCCCATTTTCCCTCTCCCAACTCCCAACTCCCATGTGACTAGTGTGTGTGTGTGTGTGTGTGTGTGTGTGTGGTGTGGGTGTGTGTGTGTGTGTGTGTGTGTAACCCCTTTCTATTTCCCTCTCCCAACTCCCAACTCCCAACTCCCATGTGACCAGTGTGTGTGTGTGTGTGTGTGTGTGTGTGTGTGTGTGTGTGTGTGTGTGTGTGTGTGTGACCCCCCTGAGTGACCCCCCTCCCTTTTCCCTCTCCCATGTGACCAGTGTATGTGTGTGTGTGTGTGTGTGTGTGTGTGTGTGTGTGTATGTGTGTGTGTGTGACCCCCCCTCCCCCTTGCCTGACCTTCTCTCACAACGTTATACACTTTTCGCCCCGTCCCTCCCTGTTTCTGACTGATGACTTCGCTCTCTCTTTTATTGGCTTGGGGGGTCCCATGTTCGGCTGGCTTGGTCTACGTCGGATTGGGTTGGGTTGGATTGGGATTGGGTTAGGATGATTTTGCTGAGATTAGAGTACGTTAGGTCGGATTGGGTTGGGTTGGGTTGAGACTGGGTTAGGATGCTTTGGTTGAGATTAGAGTACGTTAGATTGGATTGGGTTGGGTTGGGTTGAGATTGGGTTAGGATATTTGGCTGAGATTAGAGTACGTTAGGTTGGATTGAGTTGGGTTGGGATTGGGTTAGGATGATTTGGTTGAGATTAGAGTACGTTATGTTGGATTGAGTTGGGTTGGGTTGGGTTGGGTTGGGTTACGTTACAGGTTAGATAGGATCACGTTGGTTTGGGTTAAGTTATACACACAGGCTTCAGTAGGTCTGGGTGTAACCTATAAGTCGGTTTGGGTTAGGAAAAGTTAAACTAAGATTGAATGGGATTAGATTTTTTTAGATACATTTCCAAACCCCACTATGTAATTATGTTTTGTCAGATTCTTCGTTAGTATGAAAAGAACGTTTGCTAGAATCTGTATACGTTGATACAATCCAAAACAATGAATGATGGAACTTATATTATATTGTCAGGATCTTTATAATTATCACCAGAACGGTTTTTTTTTATCGTAATTCATAAATGCTGTGTATGGAAACCTAAATTGTTTACCAAAATATCAATGTATATGACAACAACAACGCTCTCCGGAATCTGTAGCCTATGGGACTCCAAAACATTGTTGTGTGTTGAAACTTTTTGTTGTGTGGGTCAGAATTCGTGCATGGATGACCCCGTTACTTGTATATAATTACGTCAAAACAATTGCTATTTTCCGAGGTGGCTGCGGCGGCGGCGACATCCCTCCAATGGCTGTGTGTGTGAATTGGTACCAGATTACAGTGTAGTTCCTTAACAGCGTTGTGCATTATAAGTGAGAGTCAGTCAGAGTGAGAAGGTCGTGGGGGGAGGACTCATTGATCATTCCACAAACTTTTACTTTAAAATCGGTGTATCTCTCTCCCTTCCTATTGGCGGAATCTTGGATGACGTCACACCTTTCTTGAATATAATAATTGGTTGAACGCTTCTTATGTCGTCACTCTTCCCATTCTCGGTCCTGATTGGTGGGTTGTTGATGACGTCACGGCTTGCTCGTCTCGTCATTGGTGGAGGCTGCATGACTTCGTTCACCGCGACATTTCTGATTGGTGGAATTGAAAATGCATCACTCTGTCAAACACTCTCTAAGTGGGCGTCTTCTTTTTACTCTTTGTGTGAAAAAATGTTGACGTTTGACCAACCAGTGTCCACACCAGATCACCTTGTCTCGAATATTTTCTCCCTTGAAATTATGTGATATTTTTTTCGCTCCTCTCACTCTTCCAGAATTTAGCTATTTTCCTTACACACCTCTCTCTCTCTCTCTCTCTCTCTCTCTCTCTCTCTCTCTCTCTCTCTCTCTCTCTCTCTCTCTACTGGAATGATGTAACTATTCATTCTCGTCGCCATTAATAAATCTGAGGGACAAGGATGGAAGGTAAACAGAACATCACATCTAAAATTATAAGTACCGTAGTGGAGTATATAAGGCGCAGAACGTATTACCTATTCTCTGTTGGACAATTATTAGTGTACTGTACTTATTTGTCTTATAATAAAAATCAGTGGGTATGAATATGGTTTTCGAGTATAAAGGGAAGGGAAGAAGAGTGTGATAAACCAGAGAAGAAATCAGTACCTCAATTGAGAAGGGAGACGTGAAAGACAGAGGGGAGGGACAGCAAACACGAATGAGAGAGAGAGAGAGAGAGAGAGAGAGAGAGAGAGAGAGAGAGAGAGAGAGACGCAGGAAAAACGGGAAACGGGCCATCTGATGAGCGTAAAGGGATTGGCTCGGTATAAAGTTTTAATTATGCCTTAACTCATGAACAAAGTGATTTATCCTTTATTAAGCCAAGCAGATTATTTGTGGCCTAATCTGCTGTTTATGGAAGCATTGAGTGGTTTGTAGCTTTTTAACTCTGGGCTTCTGCAGTGTTTCCTTCCACTGAGTGCAATCGTTTAGCGGTGGTCAGAGAGAGAGAGAGAGAGAGAGAGAGAGAGAGAGAGAGAGAGAGAGAGAGAGAGAGAGAGAGAGAGAATTTACTATTTGGAAAGCATTTCTGATAGTGAATTTATACAGTCGCTCCCCATAAGTTCTCAAAACCCAAAACCCATTTCACATTAGACTAACTAAGTATGGCAGAGAGCAGTTAATATTGCCAGAGATTAAAAACAAAATAAGAGGCACAATGCACTATAAACATTCTAATAATATAATACAAGAGAAATTTAAAAACTAGATAAAAGTAAACAAATATATAAAGAAACACAAAAAGGAAACAAAATCATTTAATCATCAAAATATATACCGGTATATATATAGGATTGGTCCCGACAAGCAAGGTGTTCGTTCCCTCTCCGAATCACACCGGCCACTGGAGATTTCGGCACCAGTGAGTGAAGGGTCTCTTTCCGACTGGCTGGCCAACACTGGACCCCTAAGCCAATCAGAGAGAGGCGCTCGTGCTCCTCACCCACCTTCTGTTTTTCTCCTCCACTCACCGTTTTCTTCTGTTCACTCACTCTCTTTATAACTCTTTTTCTGTTGAGGGTGTGTGTGTGTGGACGTCTGTGATTTTGGTTTGCGTTAGTCCTTATTTGTTTGCATTTTCATTCATTCATTCTTTATTTATTGCCTTTCACCAATTATTGATTCTATATATTTTTTTTATTAATTTTGCCTGCAATTGTAGTTTCATAAATTTATCCCCTATTTTTACTATCATATCAATTACTCTCTTCCTCTTGGCTTTACTCTACTGTTAAAGTTATCCCTCGATACTTTGTTTAATCCTCAAAGCTAACCTTCAAATTAATATATTGTGGTCCATCATCAGTAGTCAATGACCATCACTACTTCATACTGTACCATCTTCAAGCGTAAACTCATATACACGGGAATTATTTTACAGGCTTTATGAAAAGAGAGGTCATTGTTTTTGAAGTACGGTACTGCAATGAATGGTCTACCAAGTTACTCGCTCATTAGCAAAACAACAAACATAATAAAAATAGTGTATTGCAGTTACGTAGTCTTACATTTTTTCTATGTGGTAAACTTTCGAAAACAACAGCGTGTGTCCGAATTCTTGTGCTGCCTATGAACGATAACTGTAAATATCATCCTTGTATCGTGAAGCGTTTAATGAATATCCATATAATATTTTGTTTGAACAAGGACAAACATTTCTAACTAGGATAATAGCAATTACCTTAATGTTTTAAAAGTATTTCAGGTGCAGAAGGTTGACACAAAAATATCTCCACCCATTTTCACCCAAATGCTTGTCCGAGCGAAAATTTGCATGTAATCAGAAAATTAAATGCCCCCCTCCCCCTCCCCCTCCTTCCCCCCCCCCCCCACACACACACCCTGACGGAATTTTTAATTAGAAATAAAATTGGGTATGGTCGTCAACCTCATTTTTGTTATGGCACCACATTTCACATTTCATGAATATATTTTCTTCTCATCTACACATAAATCACATGGACTCCACGACTGTAGAATTATATATAGGAGGATATAAGTGTTCAATTATATATATTCTGTTTGTCTTGACCGAGAATTATTTATGTTCATCCTATATTTATAAAGTCTCTCTCCTCTCTCTCTCTCTCTCTCTCTCTCTCTCTCTCTCTCTCTCTCTCTCTCTCTCTCTCTCTCTCTCACATATATGGATACAAATTCATACATTAATTTACACTTGCGGATACACAGTCAAACACACATTAATTTAGCAACTGCCGCAGACAATACAAACAGACAGACAGACAAACAGACTGACTGACTGACTACAAAACAAGAGTATAATACCTGGGTAAAAAAAAAAAAAGTCAATTGTGCCTTCCGGTCATCGCAGGCAAGGGATTAATAATGTTAATTCGGTTGATAGCTGCCCAAAAAAAAGGGGATATTGATACAGGCAACTCGGGCTGCTTTAATCATGTGCTTTTAACTTTGTCCCGCCCGGATGACTCATGTGGGCGTCATATTGTCATTTTTTTACCCACACACATGTTCCCAATTTTCTCGGGGTGGGTGAATCTTTGTGTCCTTCTTTTGATACTGTGCATTTTGGTACTGTACTGTACAATCTTAAAACTTTCCTTCCTTCCTTCCTTTCTTTCTTTAAGATGTTTTGTTCATGTCTAGATATTTTGTGGAGTTGGTTTATACTGTACATTAATTTTCTTACCTTCATTTTCCACGGTCTTAGTTTTGCCTTGAGATCTTGTTAATAATAATAATAATAATAATAATAATAATACCGGGAACAATAATAATAATAATAATAATAATAATAATACCGGGAACAATAATAATAATAATAATAATAATAATAATAATAATAACAAATTTAATAATAATAATAATAATAAAAATAATACTAATAGTAATAACAACAACAACAACAACAACAACAACAACAACAACAACAACAACAACAACAACAATAATAATTATAATAACTATAAATTCCTTATGAGGCAATGTAATATTTATCACTAAACCCTAAAACCCAGTACAGCATATGGGAGTCCACCTCGTGTGAGTGTTAACATAGACTGACTGGGCTTAATTTCACTGTCATTAATATTCTATACACACAGGGGGGGGGGGGGGGTTTGTACGGGTGCCAGGCTGTCTTGTATATTATTATGTCTTGTATTCTCGTGCAAAGCTGAGTCGTGTGTGAGTCAGGGTTGTCATAATATTATATACGGTATATTTTCTTCGAATTTTCGTGTTTAATTAACATATATAATTATACAGTGTTTCGTGTTGTGTTTAAACATGTATCTAAATATATGTTGTTGTTGATGTTATTGTTATTGATATTATTGGTGTTGTTGTTATTGTTGTTGTTGTTGTTGTTGTTGTTGTTGTTGTTGTTTTAATTATTGGGGTCAGAGTACGAAAGGGTTAAGGGTCACACACAAGAACATTCATGGTATTGACGATGATGCATTACCGGTACGATACATGGCTCTGTTGTTTAATTGGCTATGGAGTCATCGTACGGTACCGGTACTACACCACACCATCATCAACACCATCCATCCATTACCGGCACGATACATGGCTCTGTTGTTTAAATGGTCTATGGAAGTCATCGTACCGGTACTATATCACACCATCATAAACACCATCCATGTTTTGACTACGACCCTTAGTAAGTACGAAGCATGTGTGAGTCAACAACAGTGCACGAAAGAAAATTAAAGTCAGAGGAGTAGAAGTATAAAGAGAGAAGTATAAAGAGAGCTCTAAGCTATGTATGTACAGTATGAACAAGAAGTCTTTGCACAATAATGACAAAAACTCACGTGTTGAACATATTACTCGTGTTGGGCCTTTCTTTCGTAACTTCTATAGAGCAAGGTTTTGGTGCCTCTTCGGACCCGAGCTGCTCTTTTTCAATTTTTCATCTCTCTTTTCTTTCCTGTGACTGTGTGCCCTTCGTGCTTCCTGTCCATCCATCTCTCTATCTATTTCTTCTCTTTCTTACTTACATTCATACATGCAGGGTCTTTCAGGCCTAGTTTGGCTTTCATATCTCCTCTTCTGTTCTCTTTAGCAAGTGAGTAAAAAAAATATTGATCAAAATATTTATCAAATCAAGTTTCAGTAGAAGAAGCTTTGGTCATGAAAATACTTATTATTATTATTATTATTTTTTGTTTACGTTCATTAAGCTTTTTGTATATTTGAAGGTGTTTTACATAAAGTTAAGAATATCACACGAACTACTGAAGGCAGATTGCTCTAGCGCTACGCTCCTGATTCTCTAAAGGAATTGTGATATAATGTTTGGCTATTTGTACTGTAATGTCAACGTGAATTGTTAAGGAAACCAATTTGCTCTAAAGTTTTTACAGGTCCTCTGAAATGTGTTCAACTTTTAATCACACACACACACACACACACACACACACACACACACACACACACACACACACACACACACACACACACACACACACACACACACACACACACACACACACACACACACACACTCACACACACAAAGTTGGAACTATTCACAAAGGTTATCCCACTGGGTAATATTTCTGTCTTCACCTTTGCCTTCCTGGATGTACCTTGTCTGCCTGATTTAATAGCTCATACATAGGGCCGCCCTTATTACCCCTATATATATGTATCTTTTTCTGTGATTTGTTCGATTCTTCAGCATATTGGCTCCGAGATTAGGTGGTACTTAATGCAGCGTTTGAATATTCATATTAAACCTGAGAGATGTAGAGATTTGCCTAATGTGTCGCATTAGAACAACCCATTACCTGTATTCTCCGTATATGACCAGCGATATATTTAATACGAAGCGAATCTCAGCACACGACCTGACGAACCGAACAAGTTTTAAGCACTGGTATTATGGTCCGGGAGATGAAGATGGTATTATATATATATTATTATGATAGGTCTTGTATGTGTATTTACTCTGTATTAACTAAGATATACCCACAGTCACAATGAGTAAGTAAAGATTATCTCACAAGTTATTGATACGCTTTTATGTCTCGCTTACTTTTGTTACACTGGAGTGCCTTGATTACTCCAAAATATGCCAGGAAACAAGCTCAGATGAACAAAAATAATGATGTCCTGTTGCTTGGAATAGTTTTGAAGGGATCATTTGCTGGTCCATATTTACCAACACAGTACTACCCTCTTAATATTTACTGACGGTCTCATTGCATCAAAGGATCTGTAAATATGATATGCGATACTCGACCACGTGACAGTGAGAATTTGCCTAGCTGTAGTTTTTATTTCTATACTAAACCAATTATACTGTTTGTTTTTTATTATTTCTATTTTATGAAGAATTTCAATTAACTTGTTTCATAACAGACTCGACTTTTGATTACATTGTTTCATGAAAGACTCAAGATGTGTTTTCTTGAACTAAGCCATGAAAAAAAAAAAAAAAATCACTGACTTTCATTGATCTGAGCTTGTCAACAATTTCTGTTCTTCATCTGTCTCTCCAATCTTTCTATTTCCTTCGTGCTTACTGTTCCTCCTCTCTATCAATAAATATCCTTCTCCAACGTGCTACAGAATCAATCACTCCTATACAACCCTATATAAACCATATATATGTTTCTTCCTCTTAGATTCAAAAGATTAACTAAACGAAACAGAAAAGAGAGTTTATGAAAAATTGATCCACCAAGCATTGCAACACTCCATACCGGCGCACCTCTTGATTACACAGTACTGTCAACTTCCCCTCCCCACTCCCCACGTCCAGACTGTCTCCTGCAGCAGAGCACTGTGAATAAGTTACGCGATAATGTTTACTCAAGTGTCTGTAATTTGAATGTGGGAAGGTCACCGGCAAAAGGGTTCCTGTTGTGTGTGTGTGTGTGTGTGTGTGTGTGTGTGTGTGATTTGGGTACATAGTATATATTATTTCTAAATGTATATATATGTGATTGTGTGTATGTGTGTGTGTGCGTTTTGTTTGTTTGTTTGTTTGTTTGTTTGATTGTTTGTTTGTTAAGTTTTTCGTGGTTCTTTTATAGATGTTGTTATAATTTAATTTACCTTTTGGAATTTGCTGTGTGTGTGTGTGTGTGTGTGTACTTTCATTTTTTCATTTTCCTTTTCTCTTCCCTTCTTTCCTCTTGTTCTTGTATTTAATTATCAGCCTCCCATTTACTTTCCATTCTCATTCCCATTTCTTCCCCTTTTCAGCCTCTAAAATATTTTCTCCTCCTCTATTCCTTCACTTTCTTTTCCCTTATTTGTTTCGCCTTTTCCTCATTCTTCTAATAAATATTTCTCTACTTCTTCCTATATACTTTTTACTCCCTTCTTCCTTTTTTCTCATCCTTATTCTCATTTTCTTCTCTTCTTCGCCTCCCTCCTCCTTCTTCTCCTCCTCCTTCTCTTCTCAAATATTATACCACCCTTCACGTCATCATCCTCATCATCATCATCATCATCATCATCTTCATCGTCGTCGTCATCATTATGAGGGAACTTCGACCCTCATTAACTTCTCATCAGGGATCCAATTTGTTATTTTAGTCAACGATGGATTTTATTAAAGTCATTTTGGCCGACTTTTCACAGTGAATGATAAGGAGAGATATGAAGATGGGGCAGGAGGAGGAGGAGGAGGAGGAGGGTGGTGTGGGTGGTGTGGGTGTTGGTGTGGATGGTGGTGAGGGTGGTGGTGTTATGGTGGTAATATATATAGTACTAGTGGTGATTAGTGTTGATTTGGTGGTGGTGGTGGTGGTGTTTATGGTAGTGGTGGTAGTGACAGTAGTAGTAGTTGTAGTATTTCTTGTTGTGATTAAGATGTGGTAGGAGGAGAGGTGATCGATGGTGGTAGTGATTTTCTTGTTGGTGAAATAAAAAAGTTTGTAATTTCTCCAAACTATGTCAGGAAACAGATAACCTTAATGTTACGTTATTGAGGGATCTGTTTCGTGGCGTAGTTTGGAGGAATCAGTAACCCACCTATTTACCCTCAAAAGAAACTCCCGTTGAACCTACAAAATCAATCAAGGCACTTTTCCATTCCTTATAATACTTTACTTCCCTTAAATATGAGGAGAGAAAAAAAAAACATATATAAAGCAGGGACACAAATGGAAATGTACGTAATTTAAAAATCTAATTAAGGTAATGGAGGAATTTTATGGCAGCATTATACAGCCAGCAAAGTAAGGTAATTGAGATTTTTTACACGGCAGCTGCAATGGGGCAAATGAATGGTGGAAATCTAATGAGAGAGAGAGAGAGAGAGAGAGAGAGAGAGAGAGAGAGAGAGAGAGGTCCGATTGGTATACAGGCTAGATGGTGTTTGTAGGTCAGAAAGGTTGGGTATATAGTTATGATTTTGTAGGGGGGAAATGGTGCATGTATATATGTTAGTGAGTCCTACCTACAAACTGGGTCAATAAACAAAAACATTAACTTAATGTGACCCCTTCGTGTGTGTGTGTGTTTGTGTGTGTGTGTGGATGTGTGAATGTGTGTGTGAATGTGTGTGTGTGTGTGTGTGTGAATGTGTGTGTGTGTGTGTGTGTATGTGTGTGTGTGTTGGGTAATATCGATGCTATATACTGATGTCACAAACTGCGTCACAAAAACATGTTACCATAAAAGATCTAACAAACAGAGGAAAAAATTTGTGCTGTCGGTCGGAGAGAAAACGTTGAATTCGCATCAGTGACTTGAATATTCACGACGACACACACTCACACACACACACACACACACACACACACACACACACACACACACACACACACACACACACACACACACACACACATACACACACACACACACACACACACACACACACACACACACACACACACACACACACACACACACACACATACATACATACATAGAGTTGAGTGAGAAGAGTAGTGTGTCCTGGCCCACCTCACCACAGCCATCATCACCACTATACCTATTTATCATCACACAGTTCACTAATCATCACCACTATACATATATTTATACCAGTCATCAAAGTCGACCCAGAGATCAGTCACTACTCGCTACACATATCAGTCACTACTCGCTACACAGTCCAGTTCCACAGTTCTCGCTACTCAATCCAGTTCCTAAGATCAGTCAGTCACTACTCGCTACACAGACCAGTTTCTAAGATCAGTTAGTCTCTACTCGCTACACAGACCAGTTTCTAAGATCAGTCTAAACTCGCTACTCAGTCTAGTTCCTTTGGCTTGGATAATTACAGAGCAACTGTGTACAATATTATACAACTGGGAAATCTACCAGTAATCTCTACCATCAGACTCTCCAAATAGGCTGTGTTAAATGCCACAAATGTTGACATACACAGGATCAAACGTTGGCAACATGTAAAACATTCCTAAACATTATTTTTACACGCGGGATATCAAATAGTGTACATGTGGCCCTTTTATAGCCTCACCTAATATCTAGTGAAAATTAGGTACTTATAATGAATGAAATATTACACACACACACACACACATACACACACACACACACACACACACACACACACACACACACGCACACACACACACACACACACACACACACACAGACACACACACACACACACACACACAAACAGAAACATAATTGCACACACACAAATTCTCTCAATTACCAGGCATCATAGTCTACCTTACGCCTGACTTCCCCACTTCATCATCCCTCCATCACACTCCTCATCCATCTTTTGCCTCTCAGACCTTCCACTTGGCTTTCATACTATACTTTACACCCTCTTCTTAGCCATCTCACTCTCCATCCGTTTCACGTATCTAAACCATTTCAAGGTGTTCATTTCGACACTCGCCACGACATCCATTTCAACACCATAATATAGTTCACCCACCCATCCACCTCCCTTCAGAAAGTTTTGTCCGTGTGTGTGTTTCTCCAAGTGACTACGCAATCTCTTCTCAAATTACACGTTTCCTATCCTCGTGTTTCTGATTTTTGGCCCATCCATTAGGGTCTAGGGTCCACTTCCATCCGTCAACCTTGGGATCACTGTTTTCGTGCATTATTATTATTATTATTATTATTATTATTATTATTATTATTATTATTATTATTATTATTATTATTATTATTATTATTATTATTATTATTATTATTATTATTATTATTATTATTATTATTATTATTATTATTATTATTATTATTATTATTATTATTATTATTATTATTATTATCATTATTATTATTATCTGTCTATTTATTTATTTATTTAATTTTACGTTCGTACTCACTACATCATCTTTGCTTCTCATCACCGTTCCCACAATACTCCTCCCTTGGTGTGACCTTTCTTGCCCATACAGTGGACATACAACAAGTACATTTTAGCTTACATACATTGATATGTATATAAAAGTCTTGAAAGAAACATGAATAATAATTTTGGGAATGATTTTTTATTGCTCCGAATCTCCCAGCACCTTGTACCACTTTAGAGTTGAATGATTATACCTTGTGTATGTATGTAACGTGTGATGAAACAATATAGATAGAAAAACGAATGCCTGTAGTTTCAACACACCATATTCGACCATAGAGACTGGCTACGAGTAACTATTAATGCTGTTTCTCTTCTACAGGTATACTGGGACTTCTCCTCTCCTCACCTCTCCTCTCCTCGCCTCCACAAATGGAGTCATGGTGGTGAGTGTTATTACTTTATAATCTCTGATGGTTTTTGAAGCTTGCAGGCTGTGAGGGATCTTGTAGGCTTTTCTGTAATCCTCTCACGCACGGATTACGGTGTTCACCCTTTACGCTATAGTGGAAAATGCACAAGAGTAGTGGCACGGCTGGTTTGTTTACATTCGTGACGTCACAGTATCAGCTAATCGATAACACCCTGTTGCTAGTCACACAGGAATTGAACGTTTTAATACTCTTGGTGGACTGAAGGAATGACGACGTAACAACCAAAGTCTTACTCTGCACTGGATGTTTTAGTCCTGAATATATACTGTACATACATAGCCTTGTCATAAACCATAATATTATTCACATACATTTAAAAAACAGAGCATGTAACATTACGAGGACATTGTATTATATAGCAGATAATGGGTACAAAGAGCTCTGCTAACTTATTTAGAATGGGTAAAGTGTACAAGTAGGGTGAATAGCAGTGTAAAAGAGATTAATTTGATGATAACACACATGAAAAGGTCGTACAGTTATCTTTTCTAAAGTCTTCCATGTAATTTTTTTATATGTAAACAAAGATGATCAAGGCCTTAGGCACACATAATCAACAACAAAAACAACAACCATATCTGGAATTACTTTGTGCACATCTTAAAAAAAATAAAAATAATCACCCTCAAAATATAATGACCCCCAGAGAGAAAGAGAGAAGGACCGGCAGGCAGGTAGGTTTTTTTTCTTGTTATAGGTAGGTACATTGTGAAGAAAAGAAAATTGTGTAAGGTAGCGGGCCTTTGATGATACACGATCAGAAGAAACCCATGCAGCGTCTTTCCTAAGGTAATAGAACGGAAATTAAAAAAGTGACTGGAGGGGAAGAACGTTGGGTGGATGGGTGGGGGTGGGGTGTGGGGGGGGGGGGTGAAATTATGTTGGGGGGGAAATATAG
>JAWZYT010007106.1:15000-17591 GCA_034508575.1 Petrolisthes manimaculis | reverse complement strand
CTCCTCCACTACACTTCAACAACAACAACAACAACAACCTCACAAACGTTCAGTCACTCTTATATACTCATCCTCATTTTTTTCCAATCACACAACCAACCAACCAACCAACCACACTCCTTCCAATCACAACCAACCAACCAACCACACTCCTTACAATCACTCCACTGTACTGTCTTTCTATTACACACACCATGCACTAATCCATTACATTTCCTACTCTTTATTACTCCTTGTATTCTCTCTACACATAATCACCAGCCAGTACGAGGGAAGTAAAGTACCAGGTGGGGAGTTGGTAGTAGTAATAATAGGAGTAGGAAGAGCAGTAACAAGAGTAGGAGGTGCAGTAGTAATAGAAGGAGTAGTAGTAGCAGTAGTAATAGTAGTAGTAGCAGTAGTAATAGCAGGAGTAATAATAGGAGCAGTAGTAATAGGAGTAGTAGTAATAGCAGTAGGAGGAGCAGTAATAGGAGTATGTGCAGTAGTAATAGCAGCAGGAGTAGGAGCAGCAGTAGTAATAGCAGCAGGAGTAGGAGCAGCAGTAGTAACAGCAGGAGTAGGAGTAGCAGCAGCAGCAGTAAGGGCCTAGGTCTGGTCACAAACCTGTTGGTCTGGGTCAGGTGTGGTTTGGTCTGGTTTGGTTTGGTCCAGCCTTCCACCTAGTCTAGCCTAGTCTTGCCTTGCCTCCCTTCCTTCCCCACCCACCCTCCCTCTCCCCATCAGTTTCTCTTCATCACTCCATATATCCCCTCCTCCTCTCTCCATCACACTCCATTTTCATCCATCTACAACACATCTTTTCCCTTCCTTTCTCCCTCCCTCCCAACACACTACATCACATCTCCCTCCTTTCTCTCTCCCCAACACACCACATCTCTATCCCTCCCCCTCTCTCTCTCTCTCTCTCCAACAAAGCACATCTCCCTCTCTCTCTCCACCACACCACACATGTACCCTGGAGCCTAACCTATCTTTACCTATCCTAATTATACCCCCCATCCTTTTAAACACTCGTGGGAACAGAAGCACAGTGGAATCTCAACCATTTTGTATGCTTGCTTTCATACAGACTTAAATAGTTTACTCTCACTAACGCCAATCAATTTATTTTACAAGTTACAAGGAAAGAAAGTAGCCTATACAAGTCAATCTCAGATAGTCGTGAGTAAATTATTAGGTTACTACAAGTATTTTTAAGTTATGGTTATAATTAATGTAATCAATGTTGTTACTACTATCATTTTTATAATAATAATAATAATAATAATAATGATAATTATTATTATTATTATTAAATTATTACTGTTATTAATATATTATCATTAATAACTTTAGGTACGGTACACTCTAATTTCAGACCACCAATCTCTGTCCCCCTTGCCAATAATTATGTTTACATTATGCAGTCTCTCTCTCCTATATATATACACACTCTTGCTGGTGAGAGTTGACTGTGAGAACTGGCTGCCGGTGCCTGACCCACTATATCGTCACAGCAGACAACAACGCCTCGGGGGAAGGAGTAGAACTGGTCGCAAAAACTGGAGCTACGTTTTATGAGCAAGAGATGGAGTTGGTGGTGAGAATGGTGGAGGAGGGATGGAGTTGGTGGAGAGAAAGGTGGAGGAGGGATTGAGTTGGTGGAGAGAAAGGTGGAGGAGGGATGGAGTTGGAGAGATTTATATAGATAGAAAAGGGATGGAGAGAGAGAGAAGAGGGATGGAGGTGGAGAGTAAAAAGGGATACAGGGGCAAGAGGATTGGAATAGTAGGGATTAAGAGAGAGGAAGGAAGGATGGAGAGAGAGAGAGGGGAAGGATGGAGAAACGAGAAGGAATGGAGGCGAAAACAGAACGGATGGAGGAGAAAGGAGGAATGGAAGATGAGGAAAGGGAGTTGGGATGAAGAAAGGGAGGATAACGAATGATGGAACATAGACGAGGAAGAAAAAGAGGAAGACGAAAATTGGAAGTAGGATAGAATAAAAGATGTTAAGTAGAGATAAAATAAAAGACTGAAGGAATGGGATGGAAAAAGATAAGTATTTGAGAGAGCGTTAATATCACCCTCCACACAACACAACACAACACAACACACACACACACACATACATACAAAAACACACACATATACAACTTAACACAACTCAACATACACACATACAACAAAACACACACATCCACAAAGAAAACACACATATAAAACTACCCAAACCCAAATTAGGATTACGAGGGAAAAAAAAAAGAAGTATTAGAAAGGGGAGGAAAAAGGATTGCTAGGATGGAGGAAATGGGAGAATGAGAGGAGGGGAAGAGAGGGGAGGGAGAGGGGGAGGGGGAGGGGGAGGGGGGAGGGAGGGGTCATGCCGGAGGTGATCAGAGACAATGCAAAAAGTGACCCTCATTATATATTTTTTTGTCTAAACTCGTCGGAAATAAAAAAGTGCGTGAAAACTTCCTTGACGGAGATAGAGAGTTTCCTGGGACCTGAAGCTGAGACACACACACACACACACACACACACACACACAAGACTAAAAAAAAAACCACAAAGACAGACAAAACTAAAAAAAAAAAAAAACTCACGAAT
>JAWZYT010007106.1:7500-12500 GCA_034508575.1 Petrolisthes manimaculis | reverse complement strand
AGACAAATAAATGTATGTACAGCCACAATCAGATATCCACCGACACTCATTCCATCGTAGTAAATATCTTTGTAATAAAGAACAACACGTGTATGATTTTGCAGCACCTCATAATAATAATTAATGGGGTCGAGTTGACGTACGTTGTTGTATGATTACATTTTGATATGATACTGATTTATTTGCCCGATGGAAGGAAATTGTTGGGGGTTATTATTTATAGGTACCCGACTCTGTCCACCTTTAGTTAAATATATATACGGTAGGCCCACTTCCTTACTAAATACAACTCCTTTAGTTAGATATATATAAGCCCCCCTCCTTACTACACATACCCAACTCTGCCCCCATTAAGTGAGATATATGGGGCCCCCCTTCCGTGTTCAAATACTTAATTCTTGACCCCCTTCTTGTCACCCCCAACCCCCATAACTCGGCCCCCTCCTTTAGTCAGATATATGGGTTCCCTTAGTTGCTACACACACACACCCAAACACACACACACACAAACGTTCCTACTCCCTTTAGTCAGTCAATAAGATACACAGATTCACTCGCTCCTTGACAAATACTTCCCATAATCCTTCATCCATCCTCCCATCAAACTTTTACTACATCCTTCCCGACCGCAACCAGCTCCATCCCTCTTCCTCCACCCCCTAAATCCTTACATCCTTCCCAACCGCAACCAGCCTCATCTCCATCCATCCCCATCCCCATCTCCGTCTCTCCCCATGTCGTCCCATCCTTCTTTACAACAACCTCTTCCATCCTTCATCCTAAGGCTTTACATACTATCGCTTCCATTCTCTATCCCTACTCCTTCCCATCTTACCCTAACCCCGTCTCTCCCTACACTTCCACACTCAGCCAGCCAGCCTCCATCCTTCCACACTCAGCCAGCCTCCCATCCTTCTCTAGCCCCGCCATCCCTCCCCCCAAACACCCACTGAGCCCCACTAATGAGACTACACCATTTTTATCATCCTTATCGCTATGAGAAGGTCCACAGCAAGGTTTACCCTCGTCCACTCCTCCTTCCTCCCATTCTTTGTTCCTTCTCTCTCATTTTCTCCACTATTCCTTTATTCTTTCTCTCTCTTCTTCCAATATTCCTTCCTCCCATTCTTTATTCCTTCTCTCATTTTCTCCACTATTCCTTTATTCTTTCTCTCTCTTCTTCCACGTCTCCTTCCTCCCATTCTTTGTTCCTTCTCTCTCTTCTTCCAATATTCCTTCCTCACATTATTTGTTCCTTCTCTCTCTTCTTCCAATATTCCTTCCTCCCATTCTTTGTTCTTTCTCTCTTCTTCCACTCCTCCTTCCTCACATTCTTTATTCATTCTCTCTCTTCTTCCACTCCTCCTTCCTCACATTCTTTATTCATTCTCTCTCTTCTTCCACTCCTCCTTCCTCACATTCTTTATTCATTCTCTCTCTTCTTCCACTCCTCCTTCCTCCCATTATTTGTTCCTCATCTCTCTCTTCTTCCACGTCTCCTTCCTCCCATTCTTTATTCCTTCTCTATATTTCTCCACTATTCCTTTATTCTCTCTCTTCTTCCACTATTCCTTTATTCTCTTTCTTCTTCCACTATTCCTTCCTCCCATTCTTTGTTCCTTCTCTGCTGTTCTCCACTATTCATTCTTTCTATTCTTTATTCCTTCTCTCTCTTCTTCCACTATTCCTTAGTCTCTTTCTTTCTTGTTTTTCTATCTTCCTCTTCTCTTTTGCTTTTTCATTGTCTCTTTTCGCTCGTCCTTTCTCCTTCATATCATTTTGTTTCCTTCTCTGTTCTTTCCTCATCCCTACTCCCTACTCTTTCAATTCTTACCTTGTTTACCTACTTCTCTCCTCCTCCTCCTCCTCCTCCCTTCATTACCTACTTCTCCCCTTCCCTTCCTCCCTCCCTTCATTACCTACATCTCTCCCCTTCTCCT
Source organism: Petrolisthes manimaculis (assembly GCA_034508575.1). NCBI lineage: Eukaryota > Metazoa > Arthropoda > Malacostraca > Decapoda > Porcellanidae > Petrolisthes > Petrolisthes manimaculis. Next base: position 10,560 of record JAWZYT010007106.1, on the reverse strand, counting down.
CCCTCCCTCCCTCCATTACTTCTCTCCTCCTCTTCTTTCCTTCCTTCCTTTCCTCCTCCTACCATCACAGCCTGAGGTCGTCGTCTGTCTGGCCAGTGTAATGGTACCCTTAAGCCTACACACACACACACACACACACACACAGCACTGGTATTACTTTAAAACTTAGGCCTATCTACCTGCTCCACACACACACACATAAGATAAGCCTACAAACGTAATGTCTTCTGCCTCTGCCTCTGCCTCCTCCTCCTCCTCCTCCTCCTCCTCCTCCTCTTCTTTCTTGGTTTTCCTCCAGGCCAAAGCACGAGCCTCTTTCTTCCTCCTCTTCCCTGATCACCACCATTACCACCACCATCATTAATATTCATTTCACTACTACCATCGAAGCTATACCACCGATACTACTACTACTACTAGGCTACTACCATCAACAACAGAACCACCACTACCACCAAAACTGACACTACCATTATCATTTCTAACACTACCACAACAACAACAATAACTATATACTGCTACCACTACCACTTCCATCACCACTACCACTACCACAATAACTATATACTTCTACCACTACCATTACTACCACTTCCATCACCATTACCAACGCTACCACTACCTGAACTACTACTACCACCACCACCACCACCACTACCACCACCAATCTGCAATTTCCGGCCCAACCAGAGAGCGAGACGAGACGGAGGAAGAAGGGGAAGGTGGAGCGTGAAAAGTGGATGAAGTGGAAGAATAAGTGGAAGAATAAGGTAGAACATATATAGACAGAGAGACAGACAGATACACATACTCACAAACAGACAGACATATACACACAGTAAGACAGGCTGAAACACATACACACAGAGACAGACAAACAGACCCTGATACACACACGTCACACACACAGTAAGACAAGACTGAAACACATGCCCATACAGAGACAGATACACACATACAAACAGACAGAGACACATACACACCCATAGACAGACAGACAAACAGACCCTGATACACACATACACACACATACTCAGACAAACAGACACCGCCAGAAACACACACACCCACACATTAGTAAGGCGAGGGTGAGTTAGTGGAGATGGAGGCGGTGGATGTAGAAGTGACAGTAGTGGTGGAGGAAGAGGTGGAGGAGGTGGAGGAAGAGGTGGTGGAGTGCGTGACCACCATCCACCCACAAATGGCTGGGCAATATCCGCCTCCACCAGTCCTCCTCCATCTACCCCTCTCCCTCTTCCACAAACCCCTCCACCATCCTTCCTCTTCCACAAACCCCTTCACCATCCCTCCTCCTCCACCTCCACAACCCAGGCATCACCTCTTCAGCATATACATATAGAATGAAGGCAGGATGTATAATTCTTAGCAGAAATTATATACATATGGGCATAGAAAAATAACGTGGGAAAATTGTTTTTAATCATGGAAGCAGAAAGATGGGATGGAAGGGAAGGGAGTTGATATGAAGGGATGGGAAGGGAAGAGATTAGAAGGGAGGGTTTTGTATGGGATATGAAGGGAGCGTTTGGGAGGGGAAGGGAGCGTTTAGGAGGGGAAGGGAGCGTTTGGGAGGGGAAGGGAGGGGTTGGAATTGAAAGGGAAGGGATGGAATTGAAAGGGAAGGGATGAAAGGGAGGGGATGGAAAGGGAGGGGATGGAAAGGGAGGGGATGGAATTGAAAGGGTTGGCAAGATCCGTGAAGCATGACACACCCTCCCTTTCCTCCTTACTCACCCATTACCACACCCCTTCCCTGTCCCTCCACCTCCACCCACTCCCTACTCTACCCCTGGCAAAGAAAGCGTTCATTCATTCAACCAACTGAGGATGACCTTGGTTGCAACTCGTCATATTTATATCCTGAACTGTTCTGCTGCCTTGACGACACACACACACACACACACACCACCCCTTCCTAATACCATCATCAAATTCACTCCTATATTTTCTTTCCTACACACACAATCAATCAATCTAGTACTTAACTTAAACCCACCTGCACCTACTCCACCTCTCTCGTCCCTTACACCAAACCATAATTGAGAGAGAGAGAGAGAGAGAGAGAGAGAGAGAGAGAGAGAGAGAATAACAACATCCTGGGTGGACATGCTAAGGAATATATCAAGGGACAAACTTGGCTCTCCCCCTCTCTCTCTCTCTCTCTCTCTCTCTCTATCAGTTCGGTTCGGCAGATACGCATATACCGAGAGAGAGAGAGAGAGAGAGGGAGTGTGTGTGTGTGTGTGTGTGTGTGTGTGTGTGTGTGTGTGTGTGTGTGTGTGTGTGTGTGTGTGTGTGTGTGTGTGTGTGTGTGTGTGTGTGTGTGTGTGCGTGTGTGTGTTCGAATTACAATTAATCAGAATAAGAGAAACGGTGGGTAAAGTTGCAGGGGTGAGAAGTGAGAGGGATGGGGGAGGGGAGTAAGAGCAAGGGAGCGTGAAGGAGCATCCATAAGAGTGAGAGTTACGGTGAGAGTGAGTGAGGGATGATGGGTAACGCAGCAGGGGAGGGAGAGGGAGGGGGAGATGGGGGGATTATAAAGAGGGGGCATAGAGACGGATGCATATATAAAATTGAGTGAAAATGCGAGGTTGAGGAATAGGAGGAGGTGGAGGTGGAAATGGAAATGGAGGAGGAAGAGAAGGAGGAGGGGTAGGATGGAGTGAGTGAGGGCAAGGAAGCGTGAAATAGCTACTACCAGAAGTGAGAGTTAAGGTGAGAGTTATGGTGAGAGAAGAGTGGCCAAATGAACTGATTAAATACCAGTACAAGAAGAATCCCATGACACCTTATAAATAATTTCAACACATACAGTCGTGGTCAAAAAGAATAATCCATATAGGAGTAACTCACGTAACATTTTGACTGTTTCCCTTTGTACCTTAGCCGATAAACTTTCCAATTAATAGATTACATACCATCTTATAATTTACTACAAGCAGCTACGCACTACTTAAAACAATAACATCATAATATTATATGAACGTGAAAACATTAGACAGTAAATTGTTTGCGATACCCATATGTGGATGATTATTA
>JAWZYT010007106.1:0-2500 GCA_034508575.1 Petrolisthes manimaculis | reverse complement strand
CGTACGTACGTTGGTTTATTATGGTTTGGGCGCCCCTTCTGACCCGAATTACTTCTTTTCTTTATTTCGGTTGTATATTATAAATTATGTAGAGTGTGGTTGTGTGGAGGGTTAGTGGAGGTGGAGGTGGAGGTGGAAGTGGAGAAGTGAAAAGGTGGAAATAGAGGAGTGAAATGGTGAAGTAGGCGAGGTGGAAGAGAAGTGGAGTGGAGTGGACGAGGTGGAGAAGTGAAGTCAGTAGAGTGGAATAGAAGTACGAGTAAAGAGTGTGGAAGTGAAACATAATAGTGTTGTAGTGTTGTGAATAGTGTGGGTGTGTCTGGTGTGGAATAAAGTTGTAAGTCAGCGTGGAAGGAAGGTGGTGGTGGTGGGGGTGTGGTGTGGAAGGAGGTGGAGGAAGGTGGTGGTGGGGTAGGAGGAGGAGGGTGGTGGAAGGAAATAAGTTGTAATACAGCGTGGAACAAGTGGAAGAAAGCGGTGGTGTGGATAGGAATATAGTTGTCAGTTAGGGTGGAAGAAAGGTGGTGGTGGTGGTGATGTGGATGTGGAAAGTGGGTGGTAGTGTGGAAGGAGGAGGTTTTGGTGTGGAGTTGAAGGAGTTAGTGGTAGTGGTGGTGTTGGATGTGAGAAGGAACAACAACAATGGTGAGGCTTCCCATTTTTACACTCTGAAGGGAAAGTTTGTGGTTTGAGGCACTGACCCCGATACAACCACTGCCCTGCCCTCACCCCTTACTACTCCTTCCCTCATACCAGCCTTCACTACTCCCTCACCCCTCATTCCTTACTCCTCATTCCCTCCTCCTGCCTGACTTCACTACTCCCTCACCCCTTAATACTCCTCTTCCCTCCCTCGTCTCACCCCTCATTCCTTACTACTACTCCTCATCCTCCTGCCCTCACTATTCCCCCTTTTGTTTTCTGCTCTCACTACCATACTCCCTCCCTCACTAACCTTCCTCCCTCATACTTCCGTCAACCAACCAACTATTGTGTCTTGTCTGCTTTCACACTCTTCCAGCCCTCCAACCCCTTAACCCCCCACAATAGCAGCCCCCCGAACTCAACCCCCCACCTGTTCACACCCCTGCCTTCTTCATAAACCCCATCCTGCATGCCCTTCTCCTCACCTCACTCACCCCATCTTGTGTTCCATGTCACCCTCTCTCTCTCTCTCTCTCTCTCTCTCTCTCTCTCACACACACACACACACACCTGTTCTGTCTCCTACCAACCCTCATAATATTATATCCTCCACTTCACTATCAACCCTAATATTTCCTCCCCCCACCTACTCCTCCTGCAGACCAGGACCAGACCAGCCAGCCCTCCCTCACTCCTCACTCCTTACACCTCTAGCAAGACAACCCTCCCTCACCACTTTCTTTCTGTCCCGGTCTGGCTCTCTCTACCTTCTCCTCCTCCTCCTCCTCCTCCTGTACCTACATACCTCTGCAAGTTCTCATTGTCTCCTGCTTACCTGCTTGCCTGCCTGCTTACCTGTCTACATTTTTCTCATCTCTGCTCTTGCCTCCTACATTTCTATCTTCACACTCCTCTATTAAGGGGGTATATTATCCTTTGGGTACATTGGAGTGAATTGATTCCTCCAAAGTATATATGCCAGGAAGCAGAACCAGAAAAGCAAAAATAAGGGTGTTCCTTCTGTTGCTTGGAATAGTTTGCATGGAGGATTCAGTTGCTCCAGATTTACCAACACAAAATTTACCTCATTAACACCCCTGGCCTTCTTTCTATCCATATCTCTATCTTCAGTCTTCCACTCCCCCTATACCTCCCTCCACTCCACCTGTCTTCACTTCTGTCCTTTCTCTGTCAGGCATCACTGTTTCTCGTCAATCTTCACCCTGCCTGCCAGCCATCATCAGCACTGACCAATACCAACGTGTGTGTGTGTGTGTGTGTGTGTGTGTGTGTGTGTGTGTGTGTGTGTGTGTGTGTGTGTGTGTGTGTGTGTGTGGTGTGTGTGTGTGAGAGAGAGAGAGAGAGAGAGAGAGGTCTGACACTTTAGACCCCCTCCATCAACCAGGCACTGCCCTTGACACTGACCAGGCACTCCCCCCACCCAGACTACAGTATACCCCCACTACCCCCTGGGACATCATGGGACACGAGAGGAGAAGTGGGGGCGGAGGATACTTTACACTCCCACACTCACAGAGGGGAGGGAAAGGGAGAAGAAATAGGAGGAAGGGAGAGAAGAATTAGGAAGAATGAGGAAAAAGGAGTGGGGAATCTGAATGAGAAAATATCAAATAAACAAGTAAATAATACTTTTGCTTATATTACCAACTACTACTACTACTACTAATAATAATAATAATTATAAAACTAGTATTATTATGAAGAGAATATGAAAGACACATTACACCCAGGAAGACCATTGGCAATAAGTGGTTTCCATCGAGAGGGACAATATGCAAGATAAGAAACCAAGAGCAGCTGTTGAAGATAATTATTGTGGTGGTGGTGGAAGGGG
>JAWZYT010007105.1:0-30405 GCA_034508575.1 Petrolisthes manimaculis | reverse complement strand
GGCCCATCTTTTTTCCCTTCCTCCCGCCCTGCTTCTTCTTCCTTCTCCCCGTTCCTTCTCCCTGACACATTTTTATTTATTTTCTATCCTCCCAGCTCCCTCACCCCTCTCCCTCCTCCCCTCCTCTCTTTTTCCCTTCCACCCTTCCTAATTCTTCTCCCACCCTCCCTTCCCTTCTCCTGGCTACTCATCTATTTTCCCTTCCACCTATACCCTACTTTTTTTTCTATCCCTCCCCTCTTTCCTGAATTCACCCTGGCTTCCCCTTCCCTTTTCCTTCCTGCTGGCTCTCTGTCCTTCACCCTGGCTCTCCTTCCCTTTCCCTTCCTGCATGCTCTCTTTCCTTCACCCTGGCTCCCCTTCTCCCCCCCCCCTCCTCCCCCCCCCCTGACCCTGAAGAGCTTGTCGTGTTGCCGGCTCAGGGTTGGAACAAGGGCACTACAACACAAGACAAGACAAGAGGCCGCCCCCTCACTCTACAATTCAAAGATCGATAGTGAAAAATATCCTATGATTTTGAATTCAGGTGATTGTATATTTTTGGGTACATTGGAGGAGCGTCTTATTCCCCCAAGCCCCTCCCCCCTCCCAAGCCTGTCCCCTACTCCCGCACCCCCTTAAACACGGTCATAGGGGCCTAAATTAAACTTTTTTTTTATTTTATTTTTATTTTATTTTTATTTTTTTTTGGGGGGGGGTAATGAGAATGCATAGGTTCGGTCTTAGTGATGATCAAATAATATTTTCGTTAGTTATTCCAAAAGTTACTTACACTCATCATAAATTCAAAGCCTCAGCCGTAGAAATACTGCTGAAATGAAAACTTTTACGCCTCAAACTTGAAGCGCCCGCTGATGAACTAAACAATCCACTGTAAACATTTTTGAAGATTGTAAATGTGATGTAATTGTAATGTTATAAAATTATTATCTACTGTTGTCTCCTTTCTTGAACTGCCAACCCCAACATTAATAATTATTATGCTCATGTAAATTATCCTCCTCCCCTTCACTTCACCCTCTTGACCTGTGAACTGTGAAGTCTACACGTCTGCTTCAAGGGAGGTTATTATATAAAAACACCTCAGTAATAATAATGAAATAATGTACAGACTCCTGAACGTAAGCATCCTATCTGTCTGTCAGTAAATATAATACTTGCACTTAAGGATAATTGGTTAATATATTGTATGATTAACTCGCTCAGATACGATTTATAATAATGTGGACATACTACAATGTTAAATGAATGGGATATATTTTCATTGGTATCATAAAATTTTAGCAACTTTATTGGAGCCTCAGTTTCTTGTTCAATGAAATCTTTATCCACATTTGCAATAATTAATGTGTAACTTTCTTCACACTAATGGCAGTAACAACCTCCTACTCTTTACAACCACAGTAGACTTGTATCGACAGAAGAACCAATAGAATGTTAAGGGGGAAGGAAGTATTGTGTTGGTAAAATTAATCTGGAGCAACTGAATCCTCCAAACTATTCCAAGCTAACAGAACATCATTATATGTGTTCATTTGGTCCTGTTTCCTGGCATACTTTGGAGGAATCAAGGCACTCCAATGTAACACAAAAGAATTACCACCTTAAGGAAGAGGAGAGGTACTCGTCAAAACAGAAAACAACAACAACAACAACAACAACAACAACAACAACAACAGAAATCCATAAGTTACCCTTCAGTCACCATGGTTACGTTAGTCTGGAGTTCTGTCCTAATGTGTAGGGGTTCGATCCCTTTCCATCCTGTCACCACTTCACTTGTCGATAAATCCCTGTTGTGTTGTGGTCATTAAAAGTATATATATTACTGCCATGAGTGTGACGAAGATAGACATCGCCAACAAAAGAATCATCTTTAATTAATTAAGTGCAAAGAAATAAAAGAATATACACATGAAGTAAAAGAATATACACATGAAGTAAAAGAATAGATACATGAAGAAAAAGAATAGATACATGAAGAAAAAGAATAGATACATGAAGTAAATGAATAAACACATGATGTACAGAATGTTTTGGTCCATTGCACTTGTTTAAGGTTTCCAGCCCTATTTCTCCCCTCTCATTCCCTCTCTTTGCTTTCCAAGAGTTTCCTGACCTCAACCCATTTACTCATTGCAAATGTCAAGATAAAGTCAAGCACTGCATCATACTTCACTGCTTAACTGATTCTGAGTCTTCTTATATCTGTCGAATTTTTAAGGTCAAGTGTTGGAAAATACTGTATGTAATGGTATTGCTTAGTACACTCACAGGCAAATGTCATATCATTTGGTATTCGAAGTAAGTTAAATCATATCACTTTTAGTTATCACCCTCCTATATCAATACAAGACTCAGCACAACCAAAAATTTGATAACAGGCAAAATTGGTAAAAGGAAAAAAAGTCAGCAAATTGCCCAAAGAGTTCAGTTAACTCATACCTAAACACAGGTGACTAGATTTGTATTTTTCTTTACCTCATTCATGTCTTACAATAATTTTTTATGTCAAATGGGAGTAAAATTGGTGTTCTACGACCAATAATATGTAAATAAACCAATACAAATGTTGCTTTAAATTATATACATTGTATTCAATTAAATTAACGCCAGACTATGTATAAAATGTCACAGGAAAACCCATGCCTGCTGTGGTCCAAGTATTGACAATTCCCGAACTATTTACATTTGGCTGGACCGGTTCTTTTCTCTAGTCCCCCTGAATGACCAAGCAGAGTACAGCAGCTGAGGCCACGACCCGGACCTGGGGAAACCGTGCAGAGGAACCACACGAAGGGAAGCACAATACCTGAGACCACGTGCCTTATAGGAGAAGGATTATTGTACTCTAGATTATTATAGAGGATGGGAAACTTTGATGGAAGAACGAGCGAACATGGTGTGAAGTAGATGGAGGTAGTAGGCCAGAAAGACGAGAGAGAAGGAGATGGAGGAAAGGGACAGCTGGCAAACATGAAGGAAAAAGAAAAAAAAGAGGGGACAATTGAAGGTAGGAAAGGGATCAGTTAGGGTCTGAAGGGGCTCCATTATTTCAGCCCAACAAACTAAAAAAAATCACAGACCGTCGTATATAGGTAAAACTGTAGGCGAAGGCACAAACACTTTTATTTTCAAGGGAAAGAGAAGGTACAAGTAAAGAAAAAAGGAACGTTGAAGAGCAGCTGTGTTTTTGTGTAGTTGACGCTGAACTTGGGAAAACTGTACAGGAAAAATAGGAAGGACAAACTGCAGACTTGCCTCGGACACAGAAACTCTTTTGAGGTTAGAGAGAACAAGTATATAAAGAAGAGAGTAACGTTGAAGAGCAGGTGTGCCTTGTGTGTGTGGTTGACGAGAGACTTGGAGGAGGAGGAGGGGAGAAACCTTGGACCAAATTCAATCCCCGTGATGGCCTATCTAGAAAAATACGAGTTCACTTTTTTTCCCCTGCCCGCACGACGTCCCTTGCGGTTGAGTACCAGTCATGCATTCTGACCGCATCATGCACCAACACACACTCCAAAGAATATCCATCCTTCGGGCCTCCATGCGTTAGGGAGTTTTACAGCCTTAATTATTTCACTTTTTCTCTCTATCTGTTCTTCACATTTCACTATCTTTTCTCATTTCTTTTCTCACTATCTTCTCTCTATTTGTGATATACGAGGAGGTATATATCGCCATTAAATTGCCTTAAACTGCATTTATAATTTCTCTACCTTGTCCAAGACTATTCCTTTTTTGACTGAGAGAAACATAACATAACAATCATCCAATGGTTAAAAATACCAATAATCTCAAAGGCAGTAGCATATGTCTTAGGTAATGTACGCCAGATGATATAAACTGGTAAAGAAAAACCCCAATGACTAAAGCATTAACCCTCTCATGCACCATTGACTCGTATGTGCTCTATATGATTCATTTTATTAATTTCGCTTGGGCTTCATTCATAATTATATAACCAGTACTTAATTAATTAACTGCTTTGGTGCTGTCGGCGTCTGTACAGGAAATTATGGCTCACGACTGTACAAGCAGAGGTGACCTTGATCGAGGAGAAGAAGGACAACAACCACGAAGGAGGAAAAAAAAAAGGAAGGACAGTTGGAGAGAGGAAAGAGACTGGACCGGGTTCGAAGGGGCACCAACACATGAGGGTTTCCAAACATCATTACATAATTACGGAAGACAGGGAACGAAGGACGGAGGAAATGCGTGTTAATGAGAATACCGACATACAGTCTATTAAATTTACTAAGATTACTATCCAAATGATTTTAAAGTATATGTGAGGAAGGGAATGATGGAAGAGGGAAGATGAAAGGGAAAGATGGAAGGGGAAGATGGAAGGGGAAAGATGAAAGGGGAAAGATGGAAGGGGAAGATGGAGGGGAAAGATGAATGGGGAAGATGAAGGGGGAAAATCAAGGGGAAAGATGAGTGAGGGAATATACAAGGTGGTCATAGATTATTTGAACAAAATATATGGTATGAACATGTAAAGTTGTTGAGATAATTTATGACCACCCTGTATACGTACTGTGTGTATTCTGTACTGTATGTATTCTGTACTTTACTGTATGTATTCTGTACTGTATGTATTCTGTACTGTATGTATTCTGTACTGTACTGCATGTATTCTGTACTTTATTGCATGTATTCTGTACTGTATGTATATATTCTGTGAGGCATATCGTATTGAGGTCTTGGTAATGAGCCACTTATCTGATACCTGACCTCACAAGGGGCTCCTCATTCACTCGCCTCAAACACTCCCTCAGGCGAGTTGCTTTCTCCCTAAACCAGATCGATCCCTGTGTAAATATACTGTACAGCCACGGTCAGTAATACTTGGTCATCCTCTTCAAACTTCACCATGCATAAGAAAAGGATCAAATACAGACAACCAGTACTGCTCAAATTGTTTCGATATTCATTCCAGCTGTTAAGAAGAAGAAAAAAACAAAAGCGGAATGGTCATGTTGTTCAAAACAGTATATGAACTTATTTTACTTATCTTTCATCTCGTTATTGCAGTAAGGTAAAAGTACAGTCGACCAAACAACTTAACCTCAATGCCACATGTAATGATACAGTTTAATGACTTTGAAAACATAATATTTTATATCCTTATAGCATCTATCTATATCTTTCTATACGTTTGTTTGTTTGGGTTTCTAAGTCTTTGTCTATGTCTGTCTCTGATTCCTTGTGCTTCAATGTCTAAGTCTGTGTATGTGTCTGCATGTGCCTTTGATTGAGTATTTGTTTGTGTTTGTGCCTTTGTGTCTGTTTCTGCGTTTGTTTCTATGTGTATGTGTCTGTATCTGTATCTATGATTGTGTCTGTGACTGTCTGTGTCTTCATTTGTGACTAGCGACTGAGACTATATAGTGCCTCACTCTCAGCAGAAGGAGAGAAGAGATATCACAGTCATTATTCTTACACGATGAAACTCCCCGACTCGGCTTTCTCCAACTGAGGCATCTGTTGTTGTCTATACCGATATATATGACTTCTAGTTAATGTTGGCTTCTGTATATGAGAGAGAGAGAGAGAGAGAGAGAGAGAGAGAGAGAGAGAGAGAGAGAGAGAGAGAGAGAGAGAGAGAGAGAGAGAGAGAGAGAGAGAGAGAGAGAGAGAGAGAGAGAGAGAGAGAGAGAGAGAGAGAGAGAGAGAGAGAGGAGAGAGAGAGAGAGAGAGAGAGAGAGAGAGAGAGAGAGAGAGAGAGAGAGAGAGAGAGAGAGAGAGAGAACTATAAGACTCACTACGAGACGCCTCTGTCATGGATAACAAGCATAAACAAACATACTAACTAACACATAAGCCTCCACACAACATATTCGTACACAACGCTGGTAAAGAAACACCTGCTTCTCTATACACCTCGGTGCTTAATCATTTGGTTCTTCACACCTGAAAATACACCTACACCTGCCTTACACCGCTCCATGCATCACAAAACACCTGTCTCACCAAACCAATACAAATGCCTGTACCATCAACACTGTTTGCATTCCTGTTGAAACACCTGCATTCAATTACAATGGCAGGGAAAAAAATGTATCGTACACTTCGTCTAAAATAATAATACTTTTCCATCACACCTGCACAAAACCCTACTTCACCCAACACACGTCGGAATACATGTGGGTTTCCACCACCATGTCTGTTCCTGTAAACACACACACACCATCACACTTGCATAAATACAGGTTGTCTACCACAGCTGCACACCTATCTATTGGTCCCATCACACCTCTGTACAATTATCCACTTTCAAACACACACATACACACACGCACACATATACATCCGCGCACACACACACACACACACACACACACACACACACACACACACACACACAGACAGACACACACACACACACTAGACTAACCTCAAAAATATAATATGAAAGATCAAAAGACTTAATTACGCAGCACAAACTAATTATTCAGTATCCTCCCTTCAAATTATGCTTCATCCGTGTGTGTGTGTGTGTGTGTGTGTGCGTACTTGCGTGAGAGGGTTAATTGGTACACAATATCAAGTTACTTTCCCGATGCGTGTTCAGCGTACAATATTGCGTGTCTTCATCTGATCTGTGCTGTGCTTGTCTGCTTTACATAGTGAGGTTTTATTTTCTGAGGAATGATTGCAGTCTCTCGTATCATTCAGGTAAATATCAGGCTGAGTTCTCTCGTGATTATAAACATAGTTGCTTTCGTGTTTTTAGTATTGGTATTGTTATTGGTGGAACTATACTCGACTTGTTGTAACTGGCCTGTGATTTATTAGACCAAATTTTACGCTAATCGTTCGTAAACAGCATTTTAATATGAGGGAGTGTTGTGTGGCATAGTTTGGAGGAAGCAGCAGCCTCCACCTGGCCGCCGACAACACCACAGTCATCTTAAAAGTTTACAAGTATATAGGTAGACACAATTTTGAATGCCTTCGTTTCTTCCACCATTTCTGTGAGGTATAATTATCGGGTAATACCGTAACACCAACCAGTTCTAATAATAACAAGAACAATAGTGGGAATTTACTTCATATTCAGAGATGTTTTCTGTCCAAGTAGTGCCAGGAGGAGCCACGATCCCTTGAGCACACATTATGACTGCCTGCTCTATTCCCATTACTTCAAGACAAATGAATTATTATTACCCGGTGTCCATTACGCCAAGACAAACACATTACGACACACTAATAGTCCTTGTTTCCATTACACCAAGTTGGTCTCCGTAAGAGTGTATCTATATTCATGGTGCTGGTAATGTACAGTAGAATAGCCAGGAATTTGGAAACTGTTCATTATCCTAAACTGCGACAAAAACCAGTTACGTTATACTGAGGATATTTGTTTCGTGGTACAGTAAAGAGGAAAACAGTAGCCTCGTATCCCCTGAGACATGAAGTATCAAAGCTGCATTTTATATTTTCTACTACACTTATCAAAACTCAAAAGACATACCGGTACAAAACAAAGACATTTATGGCTCAAACTGTCCTGTGGTGTTTCATTCCACGGGTTTCATTATCCTAGGGTGTACTAAAAACCTATTGCCTACGACTGCACAGGGAGAACACCACAGGGAACCCACCAGTATGTCTGTCCCTGGTGGCAAGGAACACGCTGTTAAGACTGACTCTCACTTGCTGATTACTGGGAGAGATGTGACAGCCCCGTAATTTTAAAGACCCTGTGCTCGTGTATAAAAAAATGGAGTCTTCTGATTCCACCTAACCATGCCACGAAACAAGTTCCTTCCTTATAGGTGGTGTTTCGTGGCAATATTTGAAGAACTCTTTTACCTCCAATTTTCTGACTACAACACAGGGTCCCTTAAGCACTTCCACGGACTTCACTGTAGCAGTTTGTTCTACAGCCCACAGTGGTACTTCCGATTTCATCAAGAATATTTTTTCGGAGGGTGAATGAGTATTTTACGGTGAAGGGCTTCGTCGTGTACACAAACGATCTCCATCAGTCCTAATACTATAAAATAAAAGTAATTTACAACAACGTATATCGATTATATGCAACATCTAGTAAAGAAAAATAGCAAAGCAAGAGACATTTTCCCAGAAAACAATGCACGCATGTAGAGAATATTTTCGCTTCGCCTTTGTCAGCTTTAAACGAGAAGTAAGAACAAACATCTAAATACATGCATATATTTACTAACTACATCTCTTTATATTTACTGCGGTCATTATGAAAGACTTTTTTTTGTTCCGTCTTTTGTGTTGCAGAAGTTAAAGGTCTCAAAGGATAAACAAAGAGTGGTGGAATAATAGTAAACTCTGCCACTGGTAACTGAGGTGGCTTCCCTCCTGGGGTGAGTGCTTGTCCATGTCTGTCTGTCTGTCTGTCTGTCTGTCTGTGTGTCTGTGTGTTATTGTGGTGGTGTATATACTTGTTGGTTAGATCTCTGTCTAAAGAAAACTGGATAGGAGTAACTTTAATTACTATATTATTTATACACACACACACACACACACACGCTGTTCATTACAACATGGAACAGACACCACAGCCTTGATTAATTATTTGTCGTAATTTAATTTGTCTAATGAGAAATATATATATATATATCAGAATATTAATCAACCCACATCTTACCAACGCTGTACACATAGTATATACCAACTTATCTGTTTGTCTGTCTGTCTGTTTGTCTGTCTGTCTGTCTGTCTGTCTACTGGTCAAAGTTCTAATTTCTAATATATACTAATTTATCTATTTATCTAACTGTCTGTCCATCTGTCTGTCTGTCTGTCTACTGGCCAAAGTTCTAATTTCTAATGTGAGTGCTTGGGTCGTGAACAAACCAACTACAAACCTCTCAACTTTTCTCCTCCAAACTCTTCATAACTCCATTTATCTTTTCATCTCATTTGTCCCTCCTCCTCTCCCCGTCCATCAGTCTTACCCCCTCCTCCACCACCACTACCAGCACCACCACTACCACTACCACTACCACCACCTCCTCCCTCTCCTACGCCTCCTCAGCCTCTCACTCTTCATTCTAATCAGCTCACCTCTGGATAATACCTGGTTCCTTCGCTAAGTCTTAAAAATGGTTGGGCTCATATATACTTTCCCAGACATCTTTCTCGCCAGGAAAGAATAAAACTTGAGATGCTTCTTCTGTTACGTTGGTTTTGTCTGGGGTGGGTTGGGGGTGGGTGGGATTTTGACGTCGGGTTTGTCGGTCTTTCAAATTTGGGTCATATGCAAGAAATAGTCATGGTGTTTGCGATGGCTCTGTAGTGTGTCTTTGGAGTCATCGTACCGGTACTACAACGACATTATCAACACCAATAATGATCTTAATTAACTAAGGTCCTTTATCTGGCTACATAATTATGGATACAAGAATCAAAGGCAAGCATACAGTACAATTATCAAATTAAAAAAATCTTAGTTTTAGTTGATGTTTTATTGTAGTAATTGTGTCTATTATTTCATTCATTCATTCGGTAAAGATAATAAAAGATAATCGACATGAGTAAAAAAAAAAAAAGAGAGAAGGGGGGGGGGGAGGAGGGAGAAGAAGGGACTAAATGGAGAGGGTTACAATATACAGTAACCAGTTCCGTGTTTGTCCCGTGGCCACTAGTGTACATTACTCATGTATGGCACTACTTTCAATACATGAAAAAATAATACTGTTAGTTTGTGTGCAACAAATTTATTATCAAACAATCATTTTTACCTTCAAAATGCTGCTAAATATAGAAAGCTTTCACATCATTCACAAAGCAACAACAACAATAAAAAAAAAAAAAAAGAGTAGTGGTGGTGGTGGGTGAGGGAGAGTAGTAGTAGTAGTAGTAGTAGTAGAAGTAGCAGTAGTAGTAGTAGTAGTAGTAGTAGTAGTAGTAGTAGTAGTAGTAGTAGCAGTAGTAGCATTAGTAGTAGTAGTAGTAGTGGATGACTCTAATCTTGATTCTTGACCTGTCCTACATAAATTATTTTTATTATCATGGCAGTTCCTATATTGTTTTTATATTTATTTTTTATTTGCTCTTTTTTTTCTACATTAGTGACCTCTTTATTCCCCACCACAATCTCCTCTTGTCCAAGCACAAATATATTTAAATATCATAACTAATGCTGACTTCAATAACAACTTGGCCATTCTCCTCAAGTATCAGGCTGGATGGAATTCCTGTGATTTATGTTAGGCAACAGTAAATTAACTTTGGCAACAGTTTCTATTGTACTCTAACCAACCAGTGACTTATAAACCAATAATTATTATAGTGAGAAAGCAAAACTATTGACTGCATAATCATCTCGAATGTATTAATACTTAGGAGAGTATTACAACTTCTATCCAAGACTGTACACGAGAGAGGGAGTTGTGTAATGTTGCAATGTTGCGTCGTGATTATTTGCATCGCGTTACACAGACCATGCAACTCTTAAACGCACCATACAGTGTGACCAAAAAGTTAACATTCTTCATTTCAAACCTGTACCCAACACAGTCCAATGCTATTACACATGATAGACACACCATGTTTTCATTTCTGTGAGTCATACTTTAACACTATAACAAATTTTTCCAGTATTCAAGAATTAACTTCAACATTTTCTATTTGTTTTGGCGAATTGCAGTAGACTACATGCCATCAGGGAAAAATACATTTATGCTCATTCTGTATTTGTGACCGAGCCTCCCCCTTCATTGTAGCATTGTAGTATACTGCCTCTTACACTGGCTCCAATTTCTTAATATCCGCCTCGTGATGTTGGTTGGTGTTGTATGTCGCGGTTGGGTCGTGGGCAGTCTGAGTCGACAGTTATGACTCACCCAATTGCCGACTAAAATACTTAATGAGAGAAATCTTTAAGCTGTGACGATGTAATTATTTTATGAAAGAGGCAACAGTAAAAGGGAAGTTACCCACTCAGAGCTGTGTCGGGAACGGAGAGGGAAAAAATAATCTACCCATAGTTAAGAAAATGAATGACACACAAGTTTTTGATGTGTTTTTTTTATGTAAGGTTGTATGAAGGAGGGGATGCTGAGGACGTTAAATCGTTTCGTTGCAGTGATACATGATATGGTTGCAGACTTATCACTGCTTGTGGAGAAAATTTTGTGCAATTTTTACTTCCAAATTTTCTTTATACAAGTTTCCTGAAAAAGGCAAATGTTAAAGGGTAGAGGCAGAAGGAGTTACATACATACTTTGCAAAACAAAAACACGTGTCTTTTCATCCGACAAATTGGCACGATTCATTATATTACGAATAACTGAAGTGGTTCCATAAGACCGGCAAGTCACAACTGCTGCTGGGAGTTGTAAAGTCAAGATTAATGGTTATGTCCCACACGACCTCTTGTAAATTCAAATGAATGATGTAGAAGTGTCTGTGCTTTAGCTATCCATGCGTGAAGTCGCTTGTATGCGTATATGAATGAGTGCAGTAGTAAGTATGTGTTCTTTTCCCGCCAACCCAATAGTCTAAGGTGATAGCATACTTTCGGTACAGTAGAGCGCCTACATTCCTCCAAAGTATGCCTCGAAACAGGACCAAATTAACAAGAATAATGGTGACCTGTTGCTTGATATAGAAAGGAAAGAATCAGTGGCTCCAGATTTTTTTACAGTATCAACACAACACTACCCCTTTAAACGGTGAGCATAGCATTGTGTTCTCGAGAGACAGGAAGTAAAACAGAGAGTGTACTGTATATCCTTCCCTGACTCGGGTTTGGATGGGACTGGACTGGCATGAAGAGGAGTGGGGCATGTCGTTGTCGTGAGGTATGATATATGTTACTTTGTGTGGGTGGAAGGGTTGGAGGGACTGGGTCTAAAACTCTCTGATGATGGGTTGGAATGTTGGTGTAGGAAGAGGGAATTAGAATGGTAGGAGAGATGGGGAAGGGAAAAAGGGTATTATTATTATTTATTTTTTTTGCTGGGAGGGGAAAGGAGGGGTTGGATATGATGAAGCATGCATGTGGTGGAGGAGGGAAAACAGAATATAGTCTGGTTGAATGGTGGAGGGAAAGAAGTGTGTGTGTGTATATATGGAAGGACTAGTAAGAGCTTAAACAGAGGAGTATATGTAAGGAAGGAATAAAAAAGAGTGGGAAAAGAGAGTTGTATTTAAGGGAAGAGATAAGGACTGTCAAGGAGAGGCCTATACAAAGTGGGTGTGGAAGACTGGCAGAGAATGTCAGGACCCAAAGGTTTGGAAGAAGGAGCGTTGGGATGATAACGGGTTGAAGAAATTGTGGGCGAGAGAATGATGGATTGGGAAGGGGAGGATGGAGTGTGAGGGAGAGAGAAGGGATGGGAGGGAGAAGGGATGGGAGAGAGAAGGGATGGGATAGAAGGGATGGGAGAGAGAGGGGATGGGATAAAGAAGGGATGAGAGAGAGAGAAGGGATGGGATTGAGAAGGGATGGGACAGATAAGGGATGGGAAAAAGTGCGTGTAAAAAGTGTGAGATGAAATGATAGTGTATGGAAGGGAGGGTAGGGAATGATGGGGTATAGAGGGAAGGGGAGTTTATGATGGGGAAGAAAGTAGAGAGGGGTGTATGAGAGGTAAGTATTGTGGGTTGGAAACTGGATGTATTATGCTGTAGTGTTTGAGGTCTGACTTGTAGCTCCACCTAACCTCTGACAGTCGCCTATCCAACTCCACCCTGCACCCATCTCACTCCACCTACCTAATTCCACTCAACCAACTCCACCCACTTCATCTCAACCACCCAGCTCTCTCCACCCACTTCATTTTACTCAACCCTTTCCATCCAGCTTTCATTACAAACCTCCTATCCCACTTATAGTCACTCCCAATTAATCACTACCCTTACACCTCATCACACACACACACACACACACACACACACACACACATATGAACAGTTCACTTTAAGCTTTACAACAATTATATTACACTCATGCACAAGCCATCACCCTCACACACGGGAAACTTCTATTGTTCATGTGTACATCCCCTTTGAGCAGGTACAAAATATAATCCGGCCTTTGCCTCTTTCCCTCAAAATGCAACTTAATATCTCTAAGTTTAGAGGAGAATTCACTCAGGCGGGAATGTCGACCGGGTGAAGAAAACCCACTTTTTTTCGTCTGCCATTGTGTGTTTTCTTCACCTATATATTTCCAATTCAACCTTCTCACCTCAAGCATGTAAAGAAAAAAATTATATATATACTCCCAATTCTTTGTCGTCTTCACTCGAGAGTGTAGGGAAATATTTCCGGTTCTCTGGTCCTTCCCCGAACAAGTAATAAACTGCATAAGTCATCTGGAAGCAATCACGACCAGGAGCCCGTGAAATGTCAGGCGAAAAAAAAAGAGAGATTCTGAATATTTACTTTCCTCGCTTTCATGTTCAGTTGCTCACAAGAAAATCTCTTTCACCACTTTACGAAAAAGTGCAACGAGGTAGAAGTGACGGCAGGAATACCCGGAAGATTTCAATCCATAACACGTTTATTATCAAATACTTATGCTGTTCAGAATACATACTACGTGAAGTAACATTATAAACCTTCCATCACTCCTTAGGTGGATTGTACAGTACAGCATAAACATTAAGAAGCACCAATACCATATACGTAGCGATATTACAGACTGATGTATCTCTATGTAACGAATATAAAGTGTTGCACCAATACGGCACCGGTAGTATACATTACTGAGTAAGTCATTGAGACACCAACACATATCCATTTGTGTATACATAAATCATAAATTATGGACAGTAACAAAATAAAGGAAGGTCGATAAGATTTCATTTTTGACACTGAGAAGATGCATAGTTGATAAGGAGTTGATAAGGAGTTGATAAGGAGTTCAAACGAGACTTAATTTTCGCAGCATCCAGCCAAGATGAAGGAGAAGACCCAGCCTCCCAGTGGCAACCCTCATCTCCAGGGTCTCTTCTTACTCGGCTAACTTCTGCCACAACTTTAAATGGGACTTGGTGAATGAGCCGGCGTGAGAGTTGCAAGTGATGGGGGATGTTAAGCTTTATCCCTCGATGATCGCCGATATAATGTTGCACTTCAATTAAACTTTCCAGGGATTTAGTGAATTGTACAGTTCTCTTTAGTACATGATACTGCACTTTACTACATTTCACTGTACACTTATACAATTTTTATTTGTTATGCTATTGTACATTACTGTACTTCGTTCTACCCAAATTACATACAGAGCAATCCTGATATATACAGTAATTTTACAACACACATATAACCACTATTATCTATGTATTTGTGACTTCTGGTTATAATCCTTGATTAAGTATGGGTACCACCGTTCAAACCTTGACTACAGACCGAGATTAAGTGGTTTGTAATTTACCAGACGTTTTGTCCCCCAATTTCCTGGACGCCACTTTTGCCTTCCATTCTACACATAGGTTGGACAATGAACAGCAGGTATAAGAAACAAAGAGAAAGCCTATCCCACTTGACTGTTTACCTCATATAAAAAAATAGTATATTAGAGAACAGCTTTGCTTCAGGTGTAGATATATGTGTCTGTGTTTATGTGTGTGTGTGTGTGTGTGTGTGTGTGTGTGTGTGTGTGTGTGTGTGTGTGTGTGTGTGTGTGTGTGTGTGTGTGTGTGTGTGTGTGTGTGTGTGTGTGTGTGTGTGTGAGTGTGCGTGCGTGCGTGCGTGCGTGCGTGTGCGTGTGTGTGTGTGTGTGTGTGTGTGTGTTGGGCAATGAGAGTAAATGAATAAAGGTGAGGGATGCATGTGTATGGGCGTGGTTAGGTTTGTGAGGATGTGTGAGTGCATCAATATACATTTGGTTTATGAGGCAGCGAAAGTATGCGAGTACATTTATAGGAGTGAGCCAGTGAGTGAAATGGTGTCTGGAGTGTTGTGTTTTCTTTTCTTCCTGACCCATTGAACCTTTCTTCTGGCTTTATCACAACATACATATACACGTGGCGGGTGGGTGTCAGATTATCGTGAAGGAGAGAGTTGTTCAAGCCTGCCCACTCCACTGTCCTCGTTGGTCATGGTGGGAGGTACAGTGTCTGGTGTTCAGGATGTAGTACAAGCACATTTCGTTGTGATATATTACACACACGCGCACGCACACGTACACACACACACATAAGGCTAAGGCTACCAAGAGAATTTGTGTTGAAGGGGAAAGAATCCATCTAGGTGTCAGATTGGGTAAGAAATGGATTTGGGGGCTGTATGGGGTGTTGAGATGGGTGAAATAGATTCAGTTTAGTTGAACGTGAGAAAAGAAAGTGAAATGGATTGAAGTAGGAAGAGGTAAAAGTAAAATTATTGGAGAATTTGGCATGTAAGAAATGGGACTAGGAGGTCAGCGTGGGCGTGGTTGAAAAGGGAGAGGGTCTGTGTGCCTGTACCTGTGTGTGTGTGTGTGTGTGTGTGTTAGCATAGCGGTTTAAGCAAGCTGGAGTGACAGGTGTTGGTTGCCTGACTGTACTTACCAGGTCAGACGGAAGGGAGGCTCAGGAGGAAGGAGGAAGGAGGAAGGAGGAATTAAATTTCTTGGAGAGGAGAACTGAACAACTAAAATATATTCTTGTGACTGAATTATTTGGACTGAAAAACTATCGTGACTGAGGTAATCATTTTGGTAAGAGAATGTTGAAGCACTGAGGTGGTGGTGAGATGGACTCGGCCACAGTTTTAGAGGGATGGGTTCCTTGAGACGTGTTAGTATGTGTGTACGGCTAATTTCTGTCTGTCTTTCAATGTATGATAAGGTTGTGTCCCTGTTTTGTATGTGTGTGTGTGTGTGTGTGTGTTCCATCATAACAGACAACCTTCTCCCCATGGAAACAAGATCACAAACTATCAACAACAAGCAACGTGTTCGAGAAGTCTGGGTAGACTAAAGATCAAAGCAACATCACAAGTGCAAAAAGAAACCTTGTTCACTTTTCTGCACCGAAACCAGAGTCTAGTAATCCTTTTCCAAGTGAGAGATCACACACACACACTATATATATATATATATATATATATATATATATATATATATATATATATATATATATATATATATATATATATATATATATATATATAATCACTGGCCCACTGCTCCGAATACTAACCTGCCCCTTCACAGACTAAGGCGACCAAATCCTACCTACAGATTGTGTGTATATGTGTACGCTTCAGTGAGGAGTGTACATCACTGTGCGTGTGTGTGTATAACCCTGTATGAGTGAGTGTGTGTGTGTGTGTGTGTGTGTGTGTGTGTGTGTGTGTGTGTGTGTGTGTGTGTGTGTGTGTGTGTGTGTATGTGGGTGCGGTGCCCCCCTCAGCCTGCCAGACACCAGATAGCACCCCATGCAACTCCTCTTGGATCAAATTCCCCTCACCTCGCCTCGCCTCGTGCTGGGGATACATACATACACACAAACATACACAGATCCTCTCAAATACATACATACACACACAGACGCTCTTTGATAAACACACACACACACACACACAAACATACACACACACACACAAATAGCCTCCATTAATATCGACGTGGCAAGCATGTAACTCACTTACTCACATTGTATACTGGTTGTATTGCACAGGGAAATATACACATAGAGACACACAGAAGCAGGCAGAGGCAGGCAGGGAGGCAGAAAATATACACACAGAGACACACAGAGGCAGGCAGGCAGGCAGGCAGGCAGGCAGGCAGGCAGGCAAGAGTCGGGGCGTGCAGTGATGTGATTTAATAGACTGGTTACTGCCCCTGTGTCTGGTTTGTTTGGGTGGCAGGGTGAAGTATGGAAGGGGAGGAAGAGAGGAAAGATGAAGATGAAGAGACAGGGAATATGAAAGAAAAAGAGAGAGATAGAGAGAGAGAGAGAGAGAGAGAGAGAGAGAGAGAGAGAGAGAGAGAGAGAGAGAGAGAGAGAGGAAAGATGAAGATGGAGATAGGGAATATGAATTTGAGAAAGAGAGAGAAAAGAATTTATTATCCAGTGAAACCACAACGTAAGGTGTGTGTGTGTGTGTGTGTGTGTGTGTGTGTGTGTGTGTGTGTGGTCATTAGTGGTGTGGAGAGAGAAGATGAACGACACTAGTATAACATTCATTATAGTGTAAGGTCAGTGTGGGTTGGTGTTGACGTGGACTGAACCAAGGCATGTGGGTGTGGGGGTGGAGGAGAGGACTACACGTTTCAGTCTGTGGGTTGGGAAAGTATTATCTACTGTATAGTTAGTTATTTTTATGTGTACAAGATCTTAGGTAGAATATAAGTGGGTGATAGTGGTGTTTTATCTTATGTAGAATATAAGTAGGTGATAGTAGTGTTTTATATCGTAAGGATAGTACCCAATATATCAAGTAACCGTGGCAGATTCTAAGGTCAAAAGATTGAATATAATTACAACTTTAATTAAGCAAATGCGACGGAAAAAAAAAAGGATTTGCTGCTGCTATGAGGACAAAAAGTGATTCTATGTAACTCTATATCTAATTTTTTTTTTCTTTTTTTTCCCTTTTTTTTCTTTTTCTTTTTTTTTGTCGCAGGGAAACCTAACCGATAAAAAAAAAACATGAACTAACTCTATGACATCATCCCACATGTTAGGCAATAGACGTGAACGAACGTAAAGTTATATAAAGTGTCAGTGAGAAGCCGCCTTTGTCCAAGAGTTAAACCTAAGGGGCGAACTACATACTGGTAAATTGAAAGGCCACTGATTCCACCAAACCTTGCAAGAAAACAGACAGATCCCCTATTAGTAACATTCAAGTGGTTCGTTTGTTTGCTGGCAGAGTTTGAAGCAATCGGTAGTCCTCCAGTTCACCAAAAATTGATTCTCCCCAGCTTAACACAAGATAAAATATAATATAAAAGGTTAGGTTAGGTTACGTTAGGTAAAAGAGGAGTATTGGTTCACTAAGAGAGAAACTGGTGACCGAGGCTCCTCACTCACTCACTCACTCTTGGCTGTGTGATTTCTGTATTTATTGTTTCCTACGAGTTCTTCTTTTTCATTTAGTTTTAGCTTTAATATTCGATATTTTCTTTATTTGTATCATTATTAATTTGAGTTTCCATTCGTTCAGCATATATACATGTGCTGGTATTATTACTTTGATATCTCGTATATCACGGGTACTCCTATATACCCTTGTATGCTGACTATGTATAAATCCTTGCCATGCATTAACTAACTCCAAATAAAAAGATTAAAAAAAAAAAAAATCCCCTTACAGTAGAATTGAGCTTTACTTTTCTATACCTATCGAATGCCTCTGACCTCCTCCACCTCCAACACACCTGACTTCCACTCCCAGACAGATCAAAGCCACTCCGCTCTCTTACAAAGATTCCTTGGTACGACGGGTCCAGGAAACTGAGTGAGTGAGTGAGTGAGTGAGTGAGTGAGTGAGTGAGTGAGTGAGTGAGTGAGTGAGTGAGTGAGTGAGATAGTGTCTGTCTGTCTGCAATAAAATGACATGGGGAAACCTTATGTTGCACCCAATGTCTCGTGTCCAGCAGTGAATGGGTTAAGGTTAAGGGTTACTTAAGGTGTTTTAAAGTAATGTTATCGATGAATTGGAGGTCACATAATAACTCAAAATCAGCTACAAAATAGATCACCTAAGACTCGGTTTATTCTGGCTTGTCTTGTCCTGCCTTGTCTACCTTTAACTTCAGTTATTATGTTTTGATGTTCTTTCTTCAATAGTTTCTCCTTAGACAGACAGATACAAGAAAGAGCATATTATGTTTCCTGTCTTTACCTTTGCCTGCAGATACAGTATTTTTTGCAGCTAAAATGAAGAAGAGAGAAGGCAACAGATTGGAACAAGACGCACACGACTAATTAACAATAGGCTGGTGAAAGATGAGTAGTCCAGCCGGCAGCATATATTCGCGTCCATCTCGTGTACTTAATAATGCTAATATGACCAGCTAGTTGCATTGTGAACCAGTTTTTATTACAACAACATACGTAATTTACCACAAGAGAACTATATCTGTTATCTCTGCATTAAAATTGTATTACAACATCACTATACCTAATACATACACAGGTGGAAATGAAGGGAACTTATGCTACCGACTGTACAAGCAAGCAGTAATCACCGGGTGGAATAATGGTAGTGACAAGTGAGACCTGTTAGACTTCATGCAACAACAACCCCTGTGTGCTCTTATGCATGTTACACGCATGCATGCACGAACGCAGGCGCACACACACACACAAACATGTAGTGGGAAAGCCATCATATTTTCTGAACTAAAGTACTATTTGTAATATCAACAAGTTTTACCTCGTAATCTCATATTTGTTTTCATTTACACCCCTTTCACCTTCTCCTATCATCATTATTATCTGCGTCCTACTATCAGTTCTATCACTTCTTTTCTCTCCCCCCTTCTCCCCTCTTCTCCTCATCTAATCCTTCCTTTTATACCATTCCTCTCGTCTCTTCTCCGGTTCAGTGATTCAGTTCCTCGGCGTCTCACAACTATTAAACAAACTCTCCTCAGAATGCAAAGTGATCGGTAGCAGTCACAACCAAAGGAAATCATAAAGAAAACTGAAGACTACGTTACCTAACAAAAAATGCTACCCTACATCACTACAGTAAATCCCTCTCCCTCTACCATTACCATCGCTGCTTCCATTTCCTTTAGGCTTATGGAGGCAGTACAGTGTTAATTGGTAAATCTGGCCACACTGATTCCTCCAAACTATTTCAAAGAACAGCTCACCATTATTTTTATTAACCTGGTCCTGTTTCCTGGGATACACTGGAGAAATCAAGGAGCTCCAATGTACCAAAAGTGTGATATCCCCTTCATTAGTTACAGAAATAGAAAATACCTGACAACAGAATTATTATTATTATTATTAAAGCAAAAAAGTAGTAATAATGAGTTACTAGTACAGACGCCACATGTGCGTCACTCGTGCTGGGGAGGGTTATAAAGTGAAGAGACGAGTTCCCGACCTCTTTTCCTAATCTATAAGGAATGTGGTTGATGAAGACCAGTTAACGTGATTGAATATTGCCAAATTTGAAGTCAGGAAGAGTAGTAGTTGTAATGACTGAAATTCCAACGCCATTCTTCTCCTCTACTCTATTGATATTTATGTACAGGACAGTCTACATATTTTATCCTCCTTCTTCTTTTCTTCCTCCTCCTGCTCCTCCTGCTCCTCCTCCTGCTCCTCCTGCTCCTCCTGCTCCTCCTCCTCCTCCTCCTCCTCCTCCTCTTCCTCCTCCTCCAGCTCCTGCTCCTCCTCGACTCCCCCACCTCCATCACTGTCACCCTCCACCCTGACTGATGCACCACAAGCATGACAAATGGATCTCAGGCGAGCCACAACAGCCTAGTCGTCCTCCTTGTCCTCCTTCTCTCCTACTCGTCCGCCTCTCCTCCTGTCCTACTCCTCTCCTACTCGTCTGCCTCTCCTCCTCGTCCTCCTCCTCTCCTCCTCCTTTTTCTCCTCCTCCTCCTCGTTCTCCTCCTCCTTCTTCTTCTCCTCCTCCTCGTCCTTCTTCTCCTCCTTCTCCTCTTCATCTTTCCACATAATCCATTTCTCTCTCTCCACTTCTTTTTTCTTGCCTACCTTAAGTTTCTTTCTCCATATTTTCTTTATCTCCATCTTTGCCGGTTCGATTTATCTGTTTGAATAATTACGTGGTTTAGAACAAAGTCACGAATTAGCCTATATTATCCATTTATTTTTATTTATTTTTATTTTGTTATCTGTTTTTCTTTGGCTGACTATACACAGAAGTGGGTGGGTGGATGGGTGAGTGAGTGGGTGAGTGAGGAGTGGGTGGGTGAGTGGGTGAGTGGGTGAGTGGGCAGGTGACGGGGTAATTCTGATTCTGGTGCCTTCATCCCACCCGCCGCTGCTCTTGACAAACGCCTCGGTGCTCAACTTTTACGAGAGTACCATTGTGTTGTTTGGCGTTCAGGGTTTCTCTGTCTTTCTTTGTCTATGTCTGTGTCGACCAGTTTATCTGTTTCCAAGTTTGACTGTGTGTTTCTGTCCCCCCCCCCCCTGTCCCTATCCCCGTCTCATTGCCTCTGTCTATGTCCCCTTCTGTCCCTATCCCCGTCTCATTGTCTTTGCCTCTGTCCCCTTCTGTCCTAATCCCTATCTCGTTCTGTCTCTGCCTTTGCCTCTTTTCTCTATCTTTTTCCGAGTGGTACTATTCCCTGGGTGACAAGTGTACAAAGCTTAGGCAGTCAAGGACGAAGGGCCCAACCAAGCAATGTGAATAATTAACAAGGATTTCAGGTAGCATCAGACTTACAGATACTGGGCACAAGAAGGCTAATATTAGAGGGGAATAATCCAACTGATCTATTAGTACAAGGAAAAGAATAGTACAAGGAAAAGGATAGTACATGGAAAAGGATAGTACAAGGAAAAGGATAGTACAAGGAAAAGGATAGTACAGGGAAAAGGATAGTACAAGGAAAAGGATAGTACATGGAAAAGGATAGTACATGGAAAAGGACAGCAAAATTAAAATTATAGTACAAGGAAAAGGATAGCACAAGGAAAAGGATAGTAAAGAAGTAGGATCCACCTCTCCCATGCACCTGAAAAGTAGTACAGTGAAATCTTGGATGCTTATCTGGTCCCATGGTTGTGTATTTTTTGTATTTTGTGTATTGTATATATTTTTTCCTTTTATCATAAATATACAACATCATTAGTTTCACCTGTATGGAGTATCGATAGCAATAACATAAATCAGTTGCAACTACAGAAACAAAACACACACACACACACACACACACACACACAACACACACACACACACACACACACACACACACACACACACACACACACACACACACACACACACACACACACACACACACACACACATCTTGATAGGCAGAGAATTAGTCTGTGCCAGGAGAGTGGAGTTTGCAAGTGGTGGTGGTGATGGTGGTGGTGGTGGTGGAGATACTGGTGGTGATGGTGGTGGAGAGGGTGGTGGAGAGAGTGGTGGTGCTGGTTGTGGTGGTGGCTATCAAGATGGTGATGATATGGAGATTAGAATCGTAGTTGTTGTTGTTGTTGTTGTTGTTATTATTGTTGTTGTTGTTGTGATGAAGATGTCGATGGTGTTGATGGGAGGGTATGAAGTCTGACGCAGCAATGATAGGTGATGTGATGAAGGTGGCAGTGATGGTGGTGGTTGATGTGATGGAAATGGTGGGAGTGGTGATGGAAGGTGTGAGGGTAATGGTGGTGGTCGTGGTGGTGGTGCATGGTAGAGTTAGTGGTAGTGGTAGTGGTAGTGGTAGTGGTGGGAGTGGTGGTGGTGGTGGGAGTGGTACAGGTGGTGGTGGTGGTGGGAGTTGTGGTAGTGTTGGTAGAGGTAGTGATAGTGGTAGTGGTAGTGGTAGTGGTAGTGGTAGTGGTGGTGGAGGTGGTACAGGTGGTAGTGGTGGTGGATGTGGTACGTACAGGTGGTGGCGTAGGTGGTCAAGGAGACTCACCTGCATACAGACACACCACAAGCAGACTCTCAGAAACACTCAAGTAGAACCTGTTTTTCAAGGGACGTACGCCAGGCAAAGGGTTTATGGTTTACTTGGTGGGTTAGAGCAGACTTGTATAGTTCAACACAAAACTCTGCTGTGTGTGGGTGTGTGGGTGTGTGTGTGTGTATGAGAGAGAGAGAGAGAGCATAATTTCTTACCAGGACATAACACTACATAATATCAAATATATGAAATTATACATACACGTACCTACAATGACGAATGCCTCACCTGGGAAATGTGGAATAAATTATGGTCGAAATTAAATTAGGCGCGGGGAAAATGACTCGATGTAAAAAGATATACACTCATCCTATTTTAAGTCCATGTATATACTGTAGCTCTCATTAGGTGTGAAAAACTATTGTGGTTGTTGGTGTGTCATCGTTGAGAAAGTTTGTAGTTGTCAAGACATTTCATAATATTCCAACGAGATTCCAACTATAGCTAATCTCGCTTAAAGGTGAACTCACATGCAATGATCAGTGTGTGTGTGTGTGTCTGTGTGTGTGTGTGTGTGTGTGTGTGTGTGTGTGTGTGTGTGTGTGTGTGTGTGTGTGTGTGTGTGTGTGTGTGTGTGTGTGTGAGAGAGAGAGAGAGAGAGAGAGACAGAGAGGGAGACAGAGAGAGAGAGAGAGAGAGAGGGAGAGAGAGAGAGAGTGTGTGTGGGAGGGGGGGGATACATATATCATCATGCATCAATCTGTCTGTATAATTTGTGCATGAATGTACGTATGTGTGTATGTATACTGCATATGTAATGTGTGTATATGCATGCCCACAGTCACGACCCATTATACACATTAATATACATTCGGGCTGGGAAGCGGGGGTTACTGTACTTATGGTAAAATATAAACATAAATTGGATGGCTACCGATTCCACCAAACTAAGCCAGGAAACAACTCACGCACTAAATAGTCATGGGGAATCTGTTTCGTGACGTAATTTGGAGGAATCATTAGCCCCCCACATGTTACCATCAAGAATTTCTCTCTCCCCTTAATAACAAGAAGGAAGATAAGACCATAACTAACCCCCTGACAAGCTAATGACCTCGTTATCTTGCCCATCTGCATATAAGGCTATCATCACATTGCCTCCTCGGATATATTTGGCGTGTTTAGAATTAGCCTTTAAGGGGGCGGTAGTTGTGTTTAGAATTAGCCTTTAAATGGACCGTAGTTGTGTTTAGAATTAGCCTTTAAGGGGGCGGTAGTTGTGTTTAGAATTAGCCTTTAAATGGACCGTAGTTGTGTTTAGAATTAGCCTTTAAGGGGGCGGTAGTTGTGTTTAGAATTAGCCTTTAAATGGACCGTAGTTGTGTTTAGAATTAGCCTTTAAGGGGGCCGTAGTTGTGTTTAGAATTAGTCTTTAAGGGGGCCGTAGTTGTGTTTAGAATTAGCCTTTAAGAGGGCCGAAGTTGTGTTTAGAATTTGAAGCAACTGATTCCTCCAAAATATTCCAAGCCACAGGAAACCATTATATTTGTCCATCTGGTCCTGTTTCCCGGCATGCTTTGGAGAAATCAAAGGATTCCAATGTATTAACAGTATACTATTTCTCCTTAATGATTCCTCCAAAGTATGCTAGGAAACAGGACCAGAAGAGCAAAAATAATGGTGTTCTGTTGCTTGGAATAGTTTGGAGTATTCAGTTGCTCTAGAATTACCAACACAAAACTTCCCCCTTAAGGATGTATGTATGTATGTGTTAATTAGTAATGCTAATAATTACAATCACGAGGCTATTGATTCCTCCAAACCCAAGCCACAAAACACACCTCTTAAATAAAGTATCCTGTTTCCTGGCACCGTTTGGAGGAAGCAGTGTCCCACAGCTGTTTATCTCGGGGGTGTAATAATAATTTTAGAGGCGTCTTTGTGATACGAATGAATACTGGCGTTATTACACAACTTAGGAAGGTACTCACTCTGTTTGCTACTAATTCCTCCACACTGTGTCATGAAACAGAATATTTCATTATAAAAGCGAGGATCATTTGTTTGGTTGCACCGTTTGGAAGGCTAAGGAGACTCCAGTTCGCTTCCATAAGATTAATTAATTGATAACAATAATAATTAATTGGTAATGATAATAATAATTGTCTGCCAACAAGGGATGGCAGACTGTAGTTCATATTTTATTCTCTTTGTCATCTGTGTCTTCATCCTTTGTTATCTCTCTACTCTCCCTTTCTATTTTCTTCTCTTTTATTCTCTTTTCTTTCCTCCCATCCTCCTCCTCGTCCTCTTTCATGTTTTCTTCTCTTCTCCACTTCCTCCCTCATGTTCTCTCTTATTTTCCTCTTATTTTCTCCCCTTCTTCCTTCTCCTCTCTCATTCTGTTTAGTGCCCTCTTCTCTGATAGCATTGCAGCAGCGGTAACTTTCTATGTGATATAACTTGATAAATTATATACCCCTATAATGGCCTATATGAAAATTATCACTGTAGTGTTATAAAATGCATGATAGCACACTTGTACAATGCTATCATAATTTTTCTAACTCAAGAGACGTTTTCCTTGTCAAAAATCACTGTTATTCCCTCAGTTGGTACCGATCAACCCTACTGGCTCACCGACTAAATGCACTAAGTTTAAGTTTAGTTTTGTAAAAGTATAAGAGGGGTTGGTCAGAATAGGTTTAATAATATGTTAGGTTAGGTTAGGGTGAAAATAGGTAGGGATGGAAAATAATTGCATGAGAAGATGTAAGGAGAAGTGAATAATTTAATGCGCTAAGTTTTATATTATAATAGTATACTAATCAAAATAATAATAAGAAAAATATAAAATCTACTATATTAATCTCTTCTATCTATCTATCTCTATCAATCTGTTTATCTATCTATCTGTCTATCAATCTTTATATTTTATCTTTTTTTATCCTTCAATTCCAGTTCAACTTCAAACGAATTCCTTAAAGACAATTAGAAGAATTCCGCAAATCATAAAAAGATAGGGGGGATGGCTGGGGCTTTCTCGACCCCCTCCACTCCTCTTCACTCTTCCACCTACTCCACTCCACCTATCCACCCACTCTACCCTCACTCCCTACCAACTCATGCCCCTTTCTGCACTCTATCACCACCTCCCCTCACTCCACATCCCTACTCCCACCTCTCACATCTCAGCCACTTTTTACATCCTCCTCTACTTTATTTTTCCCACTTATTATTTCATATTTATCATTTTTTCACCCCAATCCATTCCTCATCTCTCTTCCTTTATCAATTTCATTTCCCATTCTCCTCTGTTTCTTCTTTACTTACTTTTCTCCACTCTACTCCCCTCTTCCACTCTCTCATTCTTTCTTTCTTTCAACTCCTCACTCCCTTCTTCTTCCATCCTTCCACCACCACTCCCCTTCTCAGTCTGTCGCAACCACTATCCCTCCTCACTTACTGCCCCACCCTCCACCACTAACTACCCTCCCTTTCCATTACTGCTTCACCCACTACCCCCTTCCACCACCACCCCATTCCACCACCACCACCAACATCACCCCTTCCACCACCACCACCACCACCACCACTACCATCTTCTCCACCACAACTATACATGCATCACCCACAGCCCAACCTTTTATCATCCTTCCCTCCAGCATTTTCCTACTCCACCACTAACCCTTTCTCCCTCCCTCCCTACCTCCCTCCTTCCCAAGCACAGGTCACCACTCAAGGTCTATCTATACCCAGTGTGTAGTTCAGTATACGCCTCTCTTGGTCGCTTGCCAATATTCATACGCTGTTTGTTCCTCTCTTTGCTAACTCTCTCAGATTTCCTTAACTCACATGTGGCGTCTATCGTATTTCGTGATTCAGTTCTTCAGTCTCTCTCTGTGCTTCAGCTGTTGTGTTTATTTAATTAAGGGGGTGCGGGAGTAGGGGACAGGCTTGGGGGGGGGACTGGGTCGGTGCGGGAATAGGGGGACAAGTTTGGGGGGGGGGGGGGTAGAAAGCCTGTCCCCTATTCCCGCACCCTCTATGCCAGGTGTCTCAAAAAGCGTTCAAGGATGAGTACACCCAGATGTTTACTCACACTGCAAATACTGTACTGTCATGGGTCTTGATGGTGTTAGTAAAGGGGGGTGGGGAGGGTGGACCAGTTTTTTGGTGAATTGGTGGGTTATGGATTCCTCTATATATACTATCCCAGGAAACAAAATAATCCCCTTCGTGTTCTCAACAGGAGACTGGAAGCTCTGTGACCTCTATGCTCTCAGTTGAGTTAAATGCTATAAAAGAACACAATTAGCAATGAGAGAGAGACAGACAGAGACAGAGACAGAGACAGAGACAGAGACAGAGAGAGAGAGAGAGAGAGAGAGAGAGAGAGACAGAGACAGAGAGAGAGACAGAGAGAGAGAGAGAGAGAAAGAGAGAGAGAGAGTAAGGGAGAGAAGTGTGAAGGGTTGCAGGTGGCTCGAGGTGCACTGTAAAAAACTCAATGAATGAATACCTGCATCGCCATCATCATTTCACACATCAATAGGTTAGTTAGAGAGCCTCACTGATCATTATAATCTTTCATGGTTATATATTAATTTGTCGTTTATTAATGTTTGGTTGTTGTTTCGTTAATTCTTTATCGCTTATATTTGTCATTATTACCGTCACAAAAGTTTATGCAATCACTCATGTAGGTTTGACTGCTTGATTTATTGTTTGATTTATTGTTTACTAGTGAATATGATAACTCTAAAACAACAACTTCAACAACAACAAAATCAACTCTAAAGCTTAAGGATGAATTATTTACAAACTTTAAAAGACTATTTGGTATTATAAAATTTAAAAGTATGGTTAAATTTAGAAAATTAATGATTGTTTGCTAGTGAATATGATAACATTAAGACAACAATACAGGTGTTGTTAAAAATAAATATGACACAAGAAAAATCAAGAAGGAGAGCAGAAAAGAGGGAGGGAGTGTGTGAGAATATTATTGTGTTCGTGACGCCCCAATCTTTCTTTACACTTCACATCCAACACCTGAACTGCCCACCCACACGCACCGTCTGGCCCACAATACACACACTCACGCTTCTCATTTAGGGGTTAATCTCTTGCCGACGAATTTGAGGTTTTCTGATTCCTTTTATCTGTACCACATGACAGGTTCATAACTATAGTATGCTAACGACGGCTGTTTTCTGGCACAGTTTGAAGGAATCAGTAGCACTTCAGTTCGACCAAAAGAGATTGCCTCTTAAAGCAACCGATTCCTGGAGGAAATGAATCATTCATAATATGCCATGAAACAGACTTCCTTACAATAGATGTTGATTTGTGACGCAGCCTGGAGGACACCGTAGCCTCCAACTGTCGACAAAATCACATTCCCTCTTTAATTAACCTCCATAAGCTTCGTACTATAATGTAATCAACTACTCGTGATAATTATACATTTTACTACTAGAAGTCCATTCACTAAATAAACTCTCGGAAGGTAACCACAACCTCTACTTGACCCCATTCTTGAATCTTGAATAATAAGAAAAAAAAAGCGAAAGAGAAAGACACAAAAAAGATATAATGGACATAAAGTATTCCTTCGTGGCCTTGACCCTTGACCAGGAATGACTAAAATATTTCATAATTTCTAGGACTCACGACAACCCATCTTTATCCAAACTTTGATCACAAGCCGTGGAAAGTTCTTGGGATGTTTTGTTCATCAACCAACACAAACAAACACAGAAATAAACTAATACAAACACACACACACGGACGCTATACCCTTACATTACAACACACAGACACACACTTCCACGAAAACGGAAATACACCCACTAGCAAAACGCCTACACACACACACACACACACACACACACAGCATTACACCCCAACCACGCACATAACAGCACATACCGGTACTCACACTGCATTACACACTAGACACGTAATACAGTGGGGTACAAGAATTTCATCCCTCCCTCTGTTAAATTAAGCTCACCAACATCTTCTTCCATCCCTATAGCTGGTCATTTATTGTATGATTTCCTCCGTCCTCTCTCATTATTTTGGTTCGTGGAGGAAGGAGGAGTGGAATGGAGTCTAGTCTAGTCCACGCATCTAAAAGTCATCAATTTGTCTCGGGTATTTGAGGATGAAAAATGGGTACTGGTGGAAACTAGAGTAGTGGTCGTTTGCTTTCCCTTCCAGACACTCAAAGCTTTATATATAGATCGTGTCAAGAGAAAAAATATAGGAAAGATCTATAGTCACGCATCATTTTTTTTTTCGAGGCCATTTCATTCAAAGATGTTGCATGATTATTGACCGTGACTGTACCCATGCATGTGAAGTACGGTGGTCGTCACACATTAGTACATATTCCTTCGTTTTAAAATTATTCTAAAGTTTCTACTGTCTTCTAGATATTTGTCCCAAGACGTAGCAAGAAGTCAAGGCAACAAAAAGAAGACGAAAGAAGATGGTAAACAAGCCAGTGTAATATACTGTATACCTGTTTAATTAACCCTAAAACAAGTCCCCGAAGAAAAGTTGTCTGTTTGTTTATATAGCATTTCAGAACAGAACTTACAAAGATTGCAATAATGATATCCTTCTATAGGTTTGGTTGTGATGTAAGAGTCCCTAAATGGTTATCAATTACCCTCGGCTGTAAAGAGATATAAATCTACGTTAGCCTTGCATGTGAAGGTGGGAGGCATAAATTTCGACCAACTGTTAACCCTTCACTTCGCCTGATGGAAACTATGGGCTGGTGGAGTACTTTTATATTAATGATTTAAAATTTTTATAATGTTTAGTATGATAAAAACTAATTCTGACAGTTAATAGGATGGGCAAATTAGATGAATAAATGAATGGAAGGGGTATGTGGGCAAGAAAAAACGTGAAAGAAATAATAATATAGATTTGAGTGTGGGTGAAATTGCTGATACGAAAAAGTGAGAGACAGACAGCTTTAGGTGTGTTGATAAGAGGATAATGGTGAGGGTGAGAATGAGGGAAGTGACTTGGATGCATGGTTGAGGGAGTAGGTGTGTTGAGATGGGAGGATAATAGTGAGGGTGTGCGTAAGGAAGGTGGTACACAAGGGCATGGTGGAAGAGGGTGTGAGGGTGTGGGTGTGTGGGTGGAGCATTATACAGACAGTGACTGAGTGCCTTACAAGCCTCACACACACACACACATTAAGTTTATGCGGACCTAAACGACGTAGAATAAAGTGAAACGAATGACCCTCAGCAAGTATCATCCACGCCCTAAACCAGACGGAAAAACAACAACTTATATTATCAATGACTGGTCGTACTAGCACCGCAGTGAGAGGGTGGCTGGCATAGAGTATATATATAGGCACTGTTATGTAGCTACGAATGCTGTTACATCCCCCAAACCAACACCACTAAATCCATAACGTGGTAAGCAGTAATACAATGTACTAATGAGTATATGACTGTAACTCGAACATAATAATTCATCTCTCCATTCATTAAGTTATGATCTTCACTGGTGGTGGTAGTCATGATCAATAAGAGAAATGTACAATGTAAGAGAAATGTAACCACAATTTTATATTCTGTGTCCGACTGTAGGCAAGTGAGTCATCCCACCTGTGCTACAAAACAACACCTATACTGAGGGAAGGTGTTTCGCGGCACAGATGGGAGGAATTAGTTTTACTCTCCAATTCACATAAATCCTCAGAGGTCCTTGGAGGTGAAGGTGACAGAAGAAGAGGAGGAGGAAGGAAATGAATGATAAATAATAATTATGAAAGACCAATTGGTCCTGATTAATGATTATGGAGGTGGTAAGCTGAATATATGATGCCTCTAAGTACAGGATA